>JBBPKY010000622.1:0-16846 GCA_038089495.1 Xerocomellus dryophilus
CCCGGGCCCTCCCATGGAACATAGAACATGTGCTTCGTGTCCCTCTTCCCCTCTTGCTCGTCTGGCACGACTGTCGTCGCTCACTCCCCCGAGGCCGAGCTACCGGAAAGCGGTGTGCCAGTCGATGCTACCCGTGCCATGACGCTCCACAACGCAGATGCCTTCACCTTCTGCAGTACTCCTGATTGTTCTAGCAGTCCTGCTTACCGATACCTGCCCGGAGGACTGCGAGGCCTTCCCCGGGGCATGGCTGCCGGTCTATGCAGACCTGGTACAGATCGCCGAGGCAGAGGCCTGTTATAGCCTGCTGAATAACCATATACCAGCTGACTTTTACACCTTCTACTGGCTAGGAGACGATCACATCCATTTCTGAGCAGATATTTGTGCTGACGCTGCATCCGCGCTAGACTTAGTCAAATAACAGCGGCTGAGGATAGGGGATTGAAAAATCCGGTTCAGGGTTGCTGTAAGATATAAATTTAAGGGAAATGTTGCCAGGATGGGCAAAGGTTAACGGTTGCATCTACTCGTGGTACTGGGTATGTAATGCGAGCAAAGTGATGGAAACGACGACATGAGCTATGAAGCCCCATTTTCTCCAGATATCCAATGTAGTAGGTCTGTGTGCTTCAAGGAAATCAACTCAGATCCAATCAAGCCTTTCCTCGCCCAAGCGTCCACGATAAGGTGTCCCCAAAGGACAAGCCAGGAAAAGGTCCACAACCAACCAATGATTCCACCAACGCGCCGCCCAGTGGCCTGCTTCCAAGCATGTTCCATCACAACCCCAACACCGTGCATGAGGAAGAATCCCGCTACTGAAAGTGTGTCTGCACCCCGACCCAGTCCCCGAAACCCGACGTCATGCAGAACGCCAGAAACAGCGAACGCACCCATGACGATCCCAGCTCGCCCAAGGTATCTTCCCAAGGGCTTGCTCCCTACCGCCACAAAGTACTCACGAAAGAGTTGGTGCCACCTTCGTCCCCAGAAACTAGTGAGTGAGGTTGACAACCAAGGGGCATCGAAAAGAGGAGGCCACTGCGATGGGTATTGCCGGAATAGTATCGTGAACAATGCCGCATGTGCCTGATAGGTTAATTCGATGCTGACGTATGCATAGACACCGGAAAGCACCGTGACAATAAATGATTTCATGTACCGCTCCAGTAGATTCAGCGATGGATCGAAGATAGTACCACCTTTTGGTGTTGCGAACGTGTCGGGCCCGAACGAGTGGATAGATCTGCGCAAGGCGTTGGATACGAGCGCCAAGACGGGGAGTCGACAGAGAGAAAGCAAGGCAAATACCAATCGGGATTCCACCGGGAAATATGGCGTTGAAATATGCGTCCTTTGAAGCCCATTCCATCCAATTCCCCTGAGATTGACGATGAGATCCCAGGCATTCCACATCGCGGAGACGACGCAGACACCATGCTCGGTGGGGGTAGGGGTGTTTCCGTTGTGACCATTGACTGTACGATCTCCCGACTTGGAGATCGGCAATCTAACGTAAGGACGTTGTACAAACACCCACGCCGTGCTACGGACTGCAATGATAAACATGCCCAGCTGGATTGCAGAGTTTGAGGTTGTACGGTCCTGGCAATGCCCCGACACTTACCGATAGTGCTTGATTGAGATAATCGTAACCCGGATAATTCCACGAGAAATCCAGAGACATGTTGGCGCGGAAAGTCAACCAGAACACTATAGGAAGGAGTGCGGCTCGATAAAGCTTTGAACGCGGCAATTGCACCAGTATAGCCATAACGTAGTAGCTGCAGAAGGCTGGTACGAATATGGTCGTGAAGGTATATGGCGTCACAACAGCCTGCTTAAAAGCAACTGCATGCTGAAGAATGTCCGAACGCCTGTGGAAGGAACGTGTCAGACCTGAGAGAATAAGGGCAGAGCAGAGAGAATAACCAAGGCATGGGTGGAAACAAGAGAGGCTCAGGACCTGCTGAGCAGTGAGACTAAATAAATATTCACTGCTGCGCCCGTAAGCAGGTTGCGCTCTGCGAAGTTGATGGCTTGGAGTGAAACACTCCCATGATGAAGTCCCTGCCATCATATACGTGGGTGACAAACTGTCCAACTAACAGCCAGTGTTGAGCCGTACGCTAGTGACGGGAGTTTCCGCGGCCCGTGTTCACCCGAATTTCCTGAACCAACGACAGTCGAAAAGCTGCGGGAAAGTTGAATTCAACTCTTATTTTTCACATTTGGGCTAGTGCAGGGTCTTGATTATTTCGTACACACTTCGCAGATTGGCAGGACTGGTTGGACGCACTCTATGATCATCGATCGATCGCGAGCTCAACTGCCAATATTGGACTTGATACATGTGATACACATGACGATGAAACGCATCGATACGACGGGGTTGTACACCATCTAGACCGTAGTCCTGCCACTTGCCCAGTTCTTTCTTCTGTGAACAACCACTAGTAGGATTAATTAACCCAGTCAACTCCTAGATCTGAGACTCTTTCTAGATGCTCAATAAGATTATCAATACAATTCAGTAGTCTCATATATCAGATGGGGAGTACCATATGCATAGGGGACTACTTAATCTAATCTCTTGATTCCGCCCCCAAACCATCTCGCCTGAGCTCTCACGACTTCTTCGCGAACACCTGGGAATATCACGGCGCTAAATTATCGTAGCGGCGCGCATGCGCCAAGTCCCCGACTCCTTGGAAAACAGTTGGTTTGCAAATTATAGGTGTACTACGTCTGACCAAAAATCAATTAGGTATCTTTAATCGAGGAAATTTATCCTCAATTCGTATGGGGCACCTTAGGCACCGGAGGTCGCGTCGCGCTGCACTCGGGTGGCTGCCTTTAATTATATCGCATCGGTATGGGTGGTAGTGGTGTCGCGGTTCGTCCTCGCCGTCTGCAGTCTCGTGCACGTCCGTGGTTCCCGGGCATTCCACCTACATCTCTCCTGTGCGTATCTGGTCCGATGCGGTCTCGATTCGACCGCCCGACGTGGTGAGCAAAACTCGCCGCTCGGTTCGAACTGACGTTTCTAGGCTTCGTTTTCATTCGTACACGTCAACGGGGTGGGTTGACATACTCGGTAGGCTGCCTGGGGTTATTGGAAGATGGTTCGGGTGGTCCAGGTACGTTCGTCCTTATGCGCTCGTATCGTTGTGCTGACCTGCCACCTCGTCTCCAGCTGGCGGCCTCGTTGCGACTCGTTTCAAGTCGTCGCCTGCGCCGCTCGTTGCGCCATCCTTCCAGCCTCGTCTCATCCATCTTGTCGCTGTCGCCATCCCCTGGCGCTCCCGATTGCCTCTCGACGCTCATACTCGCCCATATGGCCTCCTGTCCTGGTATCTCAGCTCGACATGTTCGTCGTCGTTCGATTTGCGTCTAGGGTGTTCCTGTAGGAGTTAACTGTACAGTATTAAATAAGCATTTTCACATTCGCATGGTTCGATGTGCAGTTGCGGTACCCACTAGCGTGGGAGTCGGGGATCGTTGACTACAGCTCGTGTGAAACCAGCTGCAGGGATCGATCCTCTGATCCATCCATACCTTACAACATCTTTTACGATGAATGCGTGGATCGCGAGTCTCACAACTATCGGTCAGGGCAGAAGTAAGACTGCCTTGCTTCTGACTCATGTCCTATTCCCAGTTGTCCTCCAATCACTCGCAATCTACTATACCTATAGAGCTCTTAGATGGGGCCGAACTAAAAGACATGGAACGAACCAAAGGGCGTTGAGCAGCCCCGATTTGGAATCGGCACAACGGAAGGACCCGAACAGGGATCGGGAACTGGGAGGTGTGTCAGACGCCGGAAATCCGTCTCGGGGGGGCTAATCATGGCTCTAATTCCAACCTATCCCAAACATTAAAGTCTGGACCCCTCTATCTTTCGAGTACCCAGAGGTAATACCTTGTCCTCATCCGATAAGGGACGTTAAGCCCGTGCCATATCGTCCCTTCAGATGGGGCGAGTACCAGTGAGTTGAATCTGTGCACGAAGTTGTCGTACATGACAACCATACGACGAGACCGTGGGCTTCCACTGAAGTTCTACGTTACTCACACTCGATTTAGTGTAACAATGGGCATTCGTACCATGCCTTGGTCTGAATGGATGGAGCTTGACGAGTCTTTCTCATTCCATCAACGAATTCGCACCTTCCGAGTAAACCACTCCGGGAAAGCTGTCCTATGCGTCCTTCCCGCCCGCGAGGACGAGTCCGTAAAAGTTACGGGTGGAGCCGAGGCAGGTTCGTGGTTTCTGAAGCAACTGCTGCGTCTGTGGTTGCTGAACCTGAGTTGCAGTGAAAGAGCTGGTGTACGAGCTCGCGGAATATCTGCCTCAACGGTACCCATCCTTATTCCGTATTTCGCGCCTCCCTGCCTCGGCTCCTCACGCTGCGCCAACTATCGGAGGGATACCCCTTTCATGGAATGGCAAAATGCCAGTCAAAACAATTGAGGTTGTTGAGACCGGGGAAAAGTACGATCTTGGGGTGCTCGAATCAATGGACGATGTGGAAATGGGAGAGGAAGCATTCAGAATAGTAAATCGCCTGTAAGTGGAAGAATGGTGTCGCTGCAATTGACCCTTCATGCCACTAACCCACTGAGCAAGGATGCAAGATGACATTGCAATAATGATAGAAGGTAAAACCAACACGACCAGCGGATCATGAAAATCTACACTACTCATTGTATTGGATAAGGAACGGACGGGAAGTATTACTTCCAGGCAGGACTCATATGTGTGCCAGGTGTGTGCCTCTTGTACTGCCTGACTTTTCCTGAATGATGGCTTTTTTCACTCACCTCTGTTAGGATTTTGGCGTATGCGCGACAAAATTGGGATGCCGTTAGACGAAATACACCTCTCTGGTGAGGTGCCTCAGTGTAAGACCATTCGTTTTCTGAAGACGTTGTAAATCTAATCAACAGTCTACTCATAGTCAAGGAAAAGCTGCAACTCAGCATGAACCGCTTCTTTCAACGTTTGCCCCTCGACAAACCAGTGATAAGGAACAATTATTCCATACAGGTCGTCCCACCGAGAGTTCCAGAGGCGGGATTGGGCATGGAGGAAACTCTATCTGATATTGATCCCGAAGAGCTCAGTTGGTCCGAAACTCTTAACGGACCGGAAGACGGCTTTGCTCACTGGCGCGGCAACGGCGCAAGGGACATCCCATATGTCTCCCCTTCGACTCTCCGCCTCAGGAGCGAAAGGCAGACCCTGCGTCGACTTTCCCGCACGGGTGCCATCATATTTGGAATACGTACATACCAGTTTAATGTGGAGGACCTCGCGCGGGAGCCAGGTGTCGCGGCACGCCTGGCAAGTGCAGTAAGGAGTTGGCCCGAGGATGTTGCGTTTTACAAGGGACGTGGGCAATACCAAGATATCCTTCTCAAATTTTTGGATGAATGCGCAGAGAAGGATGGTATTACTGGGCCAATAGAGGGAATGCTTTCGTTCCCATATTAGGCGCGGGGTAGTAGCACCAGACACGGGCCATTGAACCACAGTCATTGAAGCTGTTTAACCGGTCGATTTGCGTCATGCTAGGCGCTAGTAAAAGAAAGCTACAGTGTTCTTTTGCAGTAGCCTTTCCATGCTAGTTGTCATGTGGGTCAAAGCTAGTCCACAGAGTCCGCAGACCATCCGAGTCGCGTCAAGACTCGTGGTCCATTGCACGCTTTCAAAATGAATGCGCTAACGACTATTGTATTCCCAGGATGGCCCGGGCGACCAGATCAAGACAATCAAAGCACGTGTCCACAGATTCCAGACATGCACGGGACAAAGAAACCACAAGCTGTGGTGACCTGTGCCTTGTCCACCCAGGTCTATCCGACAGTGTATAAGAGTCGTGGGTCATATGGATTCTCAACATTCCCAACCCCTCGAGCTTGCTTGAACTGCATTCATGTCTCCTGCAACATACGGTCAACAAAGTCCAATTGCCAACGGTATGGCGGGGCGTCCCGCTCAACATAGATTTGAGTTGCACTCCGTCGACCTCGCTACCTGGGATGATGGCGATTGGGCAGACCCGATCTTCTCGGAAAGGCACCCAGACGAACTAGACGAACCGTGGCCGTATCGTTTCAAGGTAAGCACCAGAAGTTCGGGGCACTTGATTTCATTTCGAATTTGTTTTTAGAGTGGGCAAAGTGTATGGATTTGTGCCAGTGATGGCGAATGGTATCCCGGCAAAGTCGTTGGCCAGGTGAAGAAAGGAAAGACGAGATCGGTAAGAAAAACTCGCGCACTGTTTTTTTTTTGAATTATTTAATGACATAATCGCAGGATGAAGGCCTATTCTGGTGTGTGGAGTTCCAGATCAGAAGGAGCAGAGTTCGAAAGTGGTTTGCACCACTGAACGGAGACATCAAACCAGACATTCAACACACACATCAGTTGCTGTCGGAAGCTGGCTGGCTAGAATCTGACAGCGATCAATGAAGTTGGTTTTTGAGTGAATCGTCTCTTCACTTTTTCTTTTGGCCTATAAGTTCATCTGCAAAAATCTTTTAATTTTCCAGTCATTTGCATCGTTATTTAGGCATTTGCACTCACTTTGGTATTATTGGATTGTATCCACCTTTGCATAGTAATACTTAATGAAATGTGCAAACTACGTTTTGTCATTGGATTCACGGTGGGATGGCCTCAAACAGGTTTTCCAAGGAATGATCCAAGAAACTGGATCGTCAAAGTCATCAGTCCTCAGGAAGGGATCATACCCTGCCTCAAAAAATTGTCCAAAGAAGTACGCAGAGTCCTTGACTCTCGAGGTGTGGTATATACCACAACATCTGCCAAGAATGTCAGATAGTAGTGAAGGGAAAATGATTTGAAGGTCATATACAAAGTTTTCATTTGGACACGGAGATGCACGGACTCTATACCCCATGTCTGAATAGTTCCGTGCGCCCGACGATCGCGATTTCTTCAGGGATCAGCAGTTACTTGAAACCTTTCTTAAGGCATTGCATGGATGGTGGGGGATCGGCAGGTTGGATTATATCGTGCGCCTTGTCAAGGTTGCCCACGAGCTCAAGACTATACTTCTGCCGTCTCACGAAGGGTCGCCACGACTACCAGTGGGACTGGAAGGAACATTAATTAGGGTACTAGCTCACTATCAGCTGAGCTTACCTGCGGAACTATCATGTCAAATATTCTCCGGGCCAAATCGTTTGGGGGTAGTGGCATGGTCATCTTGCGCCTGGGCGCCTCTCAGCCAACGGAGGTATATGCAACCTCAGATTCAAATATCCGGTAGTCTGTTGAGTGCCAGTCTTGCTGATAGCCTCAAGTATAACTTTGCCCCATACTTGCGCGCGGATGCGTCGAGGCGTTGGTCAGAGGAACAAGCAGTGGCTGTACGGCGTACGTTGTTGGGTATAAAGAATAGAAGTTGCCAGTGGCTCCTGTCCACTACGCTCTCACTGTCCGCGTCTTTCACCCTACTTTCCTCCACAATGACGAAGACATATTTAATGAATAGTTTGGTGGAAAAGGTGACGATGGTTTTTGTCCCGTGCACATGAAGAGCTCACTTCGCCCCGGATTTCTAGATGCAGTCCACCGACCAGGACTTCAGGTTCGCAATCACCCCCTAGACGCGTCAGAGTTGTTGATTCTGAAGATTTCAAACTTTAATCGCAGGTTCATGGGATTGAACGATCTAATGCTGGAGATCAAGCAGGATCCAAACAGTTTCTTCGGCGACGAGACCACGGAAAACAAAGTTCTCCGCCAGGTGCTCAAACTCGTCGAAGATACAATCTCCGAGGTCAAGAATCAGGCAGTCAAATGGTGTGTTTGATATTCGCGCTCAGCTTTGGCTTCATCACGTTAAGGATCGCGTCGCACCGTACTCAAGTCTCGGGCAACTTATCAAGATTATCAGAGAGAACCAAATGGAACTCGTCGTGGATAGTCTGATCAACTATTCAGTCGGGAAGGACGAGGAGCTACGAGATATATCCGGGCTTGGTTAGCACTTACACATTATGCGAGGTGATGTGTTTTGACGTCACTCTTAGCGCTGAAGACGATCACATCGGAACTGCCCCCAGATGGCAAAATCGCTGGGAAGGCATGTGCGAAGCTTACGCCAAAGTTACTTGGGCAGGTGTCTAATGTAAGGTAAAGTCAGCTGAAGAATATTTCTTTGACAAACATTCAACTCCAGCCCGACACTCCCCCGGAGACACTACTAGAGACATTATCAACACTCTCGATCCTTATCGCCCGCTTTCCAGCCCACTTTGTTGATCCTTCTCTGAGTCCACAACCGCTTGCCGCCATTGCTCCTCTCTTGACACATTCACGTCCTGCAGTCAGAAAACGCGCTATATCCACTTTGTCTCAATTTGTCCCCGTTGCTCCACCAGAGTTATTCACGACTTTACTTCAGAACAACATTTTGCCTTTCCTTGTAGCGAACGCCAATTCGGAACAGCAGAGGACCACTGTGAACCTCGTCGCCGCGATCTTCAGGCAGTCGCCGCAACAGTTGACACCGTCGTTAGGAGACATCGTACCTGGCCTATTACAAGCAGTGAAACGTGACGACGACGAGCTGAGGGAGGGTTGCTTGCAGGTAGCGTATATGCATCTAGAACTCTCTGATCTTCACTTACATGTTCAAGGCCTTGGAGACATTACTACTGAGGTCACCTGGAGAAGCCACGCCATTCGTAGATTCGATGATACAAGTAGGGATCCAGTACATCAAGTATGATCCTGTAAGTTAGATTTTCTTCACATCGTGAAGTAGTCCTGATTTTTATACAGAATTACGCTGGCGAAGATGATGGCGAAGATGAGGAGATGGCAGATGCTGACGATGAGGATGGGGATGGGGAGCTTGATCAGTTCGTCAACGTTCCGCGGCAGCTGTCTCAAATGTTGATCGTCCCTAGATACTCTGACGACGAAGATACCTCGTACAAGATTCGTCGTTCTGCAACAAAACTACTGTCAGCTGTGATCGTTACTCGTCCAGAATTTCTGGTTTCGCTGTACAAAAGTGTTTCCCCCGTCCTGATATCACGATTTAACGACAGAGAAGAGACGGTCCGCCTCGAGGTATGGGCTGCCTATGTCACGCTTCTGAACCAAACGAGTATGTACGGTGGCCTGCCACAAAGTCTGGAAGGAGACTCTACTGTGCGCGGAAAGAGGAAGCGTGATAGTGAAGAGCGGATGGATGTCGAGGAAACCCCTTACACGCTTCTAAGATCACAGGTTCCTGCATTATCGAAGGCGCTGCTGGGTCAGCTAAAACCGCCGAAGACCCCACCAGCAACCGTGCAGGCTGGTTTCCAGTTACTCTACGCTCTCCTTGGTGTGTTGCCAGGGTCGCTGTCCAGTCAGGTTGGACCAATCGTGGCGACGTCGAAAATCATCCTTTCCCAGTCACCAACCACAACAACATCGACATTGCACTTGACATGTCTCTCGTTCCTTGCCCTCTTCCTCTCGACGCATGCACCTGCAGTATTTACCCCGTCCTTACCAACACTTACATCCGTCCTTCTTAAGTCTCTCCGGGAGCGCCACCCCCGAGTGGCATCTGAGGCATTCCGTGTCTTCTCTGCACTACTAAATGCCACACGACCGGTGAAGAACACTGACTGGCCGGAACGGGTCTATGAAGAAGCCTTGCAGCGACTCAGCACGCATGATACGGATGCGGAGGTGCGCAGTTGTGCGGAGGACTGCGTGGCCGACCTGTGGATATGCGCTACAGATATGATGAAGTCTAAAGGTGGAAAGGAATGGCAGGCGATATGCCGCACCACTGGCAATACTGCTGGTGCGGTCAAGGTCGTCACAAAGGTTGCTCGGGACGTGGATGTTGGCGACCAATGGGCCAACTCCTGCTTGGAATGGATCATGGTCCTGTTGAAGAAGAGTGGACGGGGTGGAAAGCCAGAGGTTTTCACTGCACTGGACACCTTACTTAAAAGGTAAATTTCTCCTCCAGCCTTCCTGGCGGCTCAACAAACACATCCGATAGATATCAATCTGGAATACCTGCTGATCTCCCACCTTCTCTTATTCTTCATATCAAGCTTTACGTCGGCACGTCAGATATCTCTTTGCTTTCGCAAGCACTTTCTATTCTCGCTCTTCTCCTGGAATTGTCACCTTCCACCACGTTCCCGGTAGTTGAGAAAGAATTACTCGCTGATATTTATCGGATCGCCCATTCGCCCCTCGTTTCCGGTGCGGCTCTCGACTCTTTGCTTGCATTCTTCTCGGCCTTGGTTCAGGCAGACAGGCAAATCGCGACACATGTGGTTCCGAACCTTGTCATCGGTGTTGAAAAGTCTCCAAAGGCGGAGGCAAACCCAACTAACGTCGCAAAGTGCATTGGGCAGGTCGTCAGGAGTGCTCAAGGCGTTGCTGCTGGGACGATTGCAGAGTATTCCAAGGCTGTTAAGGTATGGTTCTTTGTTTTGTCTCGTTTGCGAGCATCCGAACGCATGAATGAATAGAAATCATCGAAAGCCAAGTCATTAACCGTTGTCCTCAGCCTGTTGATCTTGGGAGAGCTAGGTCGCTTTATGTAAGTATCTGTGTTATCTGGAGGATGCGTCGCCTCACACTGCTCAGCGATATGTCCATCCAACACGATGTGTTCGACAATGCTATCGACCACTTTTCTGCTGAGGAAGAAGAGATCAGGACTGCGGCTGCATTTGCAGCTGGTGAGTGCAATATCGTCGCAGTTAGAGTAGCCTCCGCTGACTTGTAGCAAAGGAAATATCGCGATCGGGAACTTGCACTTGTTCCTCCCTGCTATCCTCAAAGTCGCGGAGCAGGACCCATCCAAGCGGCTGTTATCTCTTCACGCCCTCAAAGAGGTTGTTTACAGCATTTCTCCCCGAGTTGATCGTTGACTGAAGATATCATTCTTCACAGGTTGTAACCCATTGCTCTCACGGACAATTGGAACCTGTTGCAGACGTCATTTGGACTCCTCTTTTTCACAATTCTACCTCAGACTCGGAAGAATCGACACGGAATGTTGCCGCGGCATGTCTAGGCAAACTCACAACTACACACCCATCACGCTACCTTCCCCAGCTCCACGCATGTATACGCGATGAGAATCCAGCTGTACGCGCCACGGTTGTGTCAGCGATTCGATACACGTTCGCTGAAAGTTCCCCTTCTTACGACGAACTTCTTGCACCATTGATCATGGACTTCTTGAGCTTGATGAAAGATACTGATTTGGTGCGTGATTTCTCGCCTGTGCTCCGTGAATGCAGTTGACGTCTTCCCTGCAGACGGTTCGTCGCCTCGCGCTATCCGCGCTCAACTCTGCTGCACGGACGAAGCCACATCTTGTTCGAGATCACCTCCCAACGCTTCTTCCTACCCTCTACGCCGAGACCAAGGTCAACCCCGAGCTTATTCGGACTGTGCAAATGGGTCCATGGACGCATAAAGTTGACGACGGACTTGACGCACGCAAAACCGCTTGGGAGACCCTTTATACACTAGTAAGCTCAACGGTGATTCACTCCGCACTGGTGACTTATCCGCGTCCCGAACAGCTGGACACGTGCCTCCACAAACTCGACCTTCCGACGTACCTTACGTATCTCCTTCCTGCGCTCACGGATCCGTCGGATGAAATCAAAGTGCTGTCGCATCTTCTCATCTCCCGCCTTTCTTCCCTGACGCTGTGCACGCCTCTCCTCATCGCCAACTTGGATGAGTTGACACCTGCATTGGAGACGACCATGCGTGGGGCACCTCTCACCAAGGACACCGTTAAACAAGACTTGGAGCGCGCAGCAGAACTCAGGAGGAGCACTATGCGTGCGGTCGCTGCTCTGATAAAAGTGGTTGCGATCGGCAGTGCAGCTGGTGCATCGGCCACTGGCGGAACCCAAAAGTTTGAGGCGTTTGTGGACGATGTGAAGAGGAATGAGCAGTGGGGACTCGAGTTCAGGGAGTTGGTTGGGCAGTGATCCGATCAATTGACAAGCTACAGGAAATGTAATCGACCAAGTAGGAAATGTGTACTACATAACTTCTGTGTTGCACCGGCCCGAGCTCCGACTCAGCGACTCAGCGTGGACCGCCAAATTTGACTCATCACAGCTGCTTGACCCGATGCACGCCGCTAGTCGGAAGGACCTTACGCGGGCTGCCACTCGTTCACAACCTGGTCTGGCAGCGTACCTCAGACCCACCTTTACTGTTAATCATTTGGTGCGTGAAAGCAGAACATCGCGCCATATTCACACTTGTAGACTCGATGCGACGAGCACCACTTATTCTTCGTGTTCCTAATAGGTCTTGGAGTCATACTGCGCAGAGATTGTATTCTGCTCCCCCACCACCTCGGACACGCACCCGACAGCCCGTCCGAACAACCCTCCTCCTCGCATCCGCCATTTCTGGAGCCGCGGTGCTCGGTCTATATTCTGACGCCAGGTCATGTCCCTCGCCACCCTTCAAG
The DNA here is from genome assembly GCA_038089495.1 of Xerocomellus dryophilus. Taxonomy (NCBI): domain Eukaryota; kingdom Fungi; phylum Basidiomycota; class Agaricomycetes; order Boletales; family Boletaceae; genus Xerocomellus; species Xerocomellus dryophilus. Next base: position 12,519 of record JBBPKY010000622.1, read on the forward strand.
CTGGCCGGGACTGCCTCTCGACCCGGGCACGATGTATCGCCGCCTTTTCTGACGCTTTTCCGCACTTATTTTGTATACGGACTCACCTCGTGTGAGGCGATCGTGGACCATGCGCCCGAGATACTCGATACTCTACTGAAGCTTCCCCTCGTAGGGACAGTCGTAGAGGGCGTCGTGAAGCGGACATTCTTCAATCATGTACGGATCCTATATCCAATGTTCGTGCCCACCAATTGACTCTTCTACGACCCAGTTCGTAGGTGGAGAAACAGCCCGTGCAGCCTTTCCCCTGCTTTCCACGTTGCGGAACCAGAACAAGGGGGCCCTATTCGCGTACAGCGTGGAAGTAGACGAGCACGAGGCTGCCGGTACTACACATCATACCAATGAGGGTGCAAGTTTTGGGAAGCCGAACGAACAACCTATTCACAAACGCATCGTTGAAGAGATGATCAGGAGTATCGACGTGGCTGCCGATTTCGAGGATAAATTCGGTACTCAAGAACCAGTGGGCAGGCGGACTTGGGTTGCCATAAAGCTGGTGGGCAATCTCTGTCGTTTTCGCGGCGTATCTCGTGTGTTGATGCACCGGCGTAGACGGCTCTCCTCCCAGATGCGGGTGCGCTACGCAACTTGTCTCTCCATTTAACGCGCACTCGACCCGCGTTGAGTCCACCGGTCCCGTACCCTGGCTCCCCCGAATCTTCGGATCTTACAGTTCTCCATGGTCGGATCCCCGAGGATTCGCCATTGACAGCGCAGGATGTGGAAGATCTCAAAGAACTTTACCATGATTTGAATAGGATATGCACACGTGCCAAGGATCGAAATGTCAGAATTATCCTTGACGCCGAGCACAGGTACTTATTCCGAACCTTTGCATGTTCGTATGCTTACATGACAAGTTAGCTGGTATCAACCCGCTATCGACGCTTTTGGACATGCATTAATGGAGCGCTTTAACAAGCTTCCCTATCACCGCGGCCTGATGAGTAGATTGGCATCTGGACCAAACGCTCAGGGACCCGAGCTGCAGCCTATAGTTTATGTAACATATCAGGCCTATCTGAGAAGGTCAGTTCCTGTTGTCTTCCAATTATCTCCGTGCTGCACGACGGCCGCCTCAACTCAACTGACTAACCTATCTATGCTAGAACGCCCACCCATCTCGCACGCTCACTTGCACTCGCACGGAAGAACAACTACGCACTGGGCGTTAAGCTTGTGAGGGGTGCTTATCACACCTACGAGCTTGCAGCATATTCTGCAGCATCTTCGCCGAGCGCATCAGGATCTATAGCAATATCACCTGATCCATCCCCGCCAGTTCATCCCTTTAAGTCAGACACGGACGCCTGTTACAATGAATGTGCAGCCCTTCTTGTACGGGCCATTGCCGACGATGTGAGGTCATCTGCAGGTCGTGCGCCACACATCGGTGTCCTCTTTGGCACTCACAACTGGATCTCGTCTGAATTGATAATTGGGGAGCTGGTTAACAACGATCTGGCGCACGAAGACGCCGCGAGTACCGACAGACATCACAAAGGAACTGTGACTGTTTCATCTGACGTCTCGGAAAGGCTTACCTTTGGTCAGTTATACGGTACGCCCACTTCTCCCCTCTTTGTAGTCCGTCAATCTCATATTCTGTCGTTGAAGGTATGTCAGATTCGCTCACCAATTACCTCGTTGGGCGTATAGAGAGTACTATACCGTGCGTTATCAAGTACGTTCCCTACGGTGCACTTGTGGAAGTGAGTACCCGTCTTGCTTCGAGTCTTTCCTGAGGGTTTCACTGAAACTAACTGTGTATCGTAGGTGATGCCATATATTTCCCGTCGCGCGATCGAGAACAAGTCCGTGCTTGGAAATGGCGGTGCGGTGCGGGAGAGGAAAGAAATAGCGAGGCTAATATGGAGGAGAGTATTCGGCGATATTGGATTATGAACCGTCCGCGATGGACACTTTGACGTGGATGTGGTCTCACGCTAGGTTGGTTCCATCCAACAGTCTCTTTGGTTTGATCAATTACAGCTACGCCGGCGCATTGCTGATACAGACATACATAGATATCCCGGAGTCGTCTTTTCGTCGACCCTACGTAGCATTTGGTTACAAGAATGTATGCTCCATATCAACGTATTTGACTCTATGCTATAGTGCGCGTGCACACGGAACTCCTGTAAGAGGTACGTTTGTCAAACACTTTCTCTTGTGGATTGAACCGTTTCTGCTTCATACACGAAGCACGTCGTCTGTCCTCATTGAACGCCAAAAAGTTATAACCTGTTGGCAGTGAGAGGTTAGATCGGATGCTGACTGATCGTCCTTCCCTCTGTTTTTCCCGCTCATGTGTTCCCTTGCTCCTCCCTTTTCTCAAGAATGTATAGTATTAGTGCGTTGTTATTAGGCACACATTAACGATCGAGTTATACATGCGTTCCTCATACAGACTTTGCAGGAATTCCAACGGTGCCAGCACACTGTCGCGTCAAGATAGGTTTCGCTTGCCCATTGCTCCTACCGTCGCCATTCGGCTGTATACGGACATGGGTTTTCTTCGCACGTCGCCTTGGAAGCCGTATCATATATAATTGCACTTCCGCCAGACCCTGGATTTTGTTCAACGTCCAGGTCCATCTCTCAGCCCCGGTCGCCTCGTGCCGCCGCCGTATCCTTCCTCGCCGTCATCCTTGTGCGTGTAGCCTCGCTCGATTCCTGGAAGCAGAACTTCCAGAAATCGGTTCGCCTACCACTGGCACTCCCGTCGTCACCTATCCCTCCTCCGAAGCGTTCGTCTCTTACAGTGCCCCAGACTGCACCGGCACGTGCGAGGTCGCCGAGACCCCCACCGTCCCCGATTATGACACGCACAGCGCGCCAAAATGACATGAGTTGCCAGTCGATCTACTGGTACGACCTCAGCGGGTGGAACATTCAGCTGTACATATGCTTACTCCCGCGGAGATTGCGGAACGTTGCAATCTTTATAAACAGTATCCCGACCGAGCCGGACTTTTACACGCATGGCTAATTCCATGACCCATCACCCGCGATTGAAGGTGAGTGGGACGTCGCTCTGTCAGAGTCTGTCTTGACTTTATGCAATGTGACTTATGGGCATATATAGGAAGTGCTGAAGCACCCGAGTCCGAGAGAAGGTACGCTCCAGTGTGAGTATGTCGCGCCCTTATCGAAGGACCGACTCGCGAGACATCATGGGATTATTAGGGCAGAAACTAGATGATGCACCCCCGGCGTGGGATTCGAGTTGGAGTCACATCCTGTGTAGTATATAATTAGTTGAAGAATGCGAATCAAGTCATGGTCCATGGTGGCGAAACTCTGCGCGATTTCCGGATCGACTCTCGCGTGGCAACGTGCTCCATCATGAAGCTGTGTGTTGTACATATGTCATCAAACGCAGATCGACAAGATACATAGTTGCACCGATGTGACCGAATTTCAAGTTTACTATCGTACAAATCCCCGCGCGTACTCCCGCAGCTTCACCGTCATCCTCTTTCCCTCACGGCCCCATCAATACCTATTCGTCCAATTCCTTCCCCTTCGCGATCCTCACAAGCTTCATCATCCGGTAGGAGCCTCGCAAACTTATGCACCCCAACTTCGGAGACCACTTGCTCCAAGTGTACGACCTCCCTCTGGCTAAACGAGAAGCTCCCATTGATCAAGAGTGTATGAGCGCATGACCTGCCACTCTGCCGCGCGAGCGATTCGCGGAAGAGTGTCACATGGCTTCCGTGCATGCTCGGATTGCCTCCACATCCGTAGTTTCGAGGAACTTTAACCTCGTTGAGATACAGCTCCTCCAGCGATGGCGCGAATAGCTGGCTGGTACGCTGATCCGTTGGCCTGTCCGCGCTTTCGGGGAGAGGTCCAGACGAGAGCTAGAGCGGAAGGAGAATGTCCGAGAAATTGCCATCGATCAATTCAACCGATCAATTCATGTACCGCAACTCGCCGAGATGCCAGAAGATATCGAACCAGAGTGCCGACGGGAGATGGCAGTGATCCAGGATGAGATTTCTCAGTCGTATCAGTGGCACGCTGCGGCAGATACCGACGATCAAATCGTTCCAATGCTCGGCGTGAGGACGCCAATCAATGTACTTTGAGCGGGATATCGCAATCGCAGTCCTCGTAGAGCGACGAGTTGCACCTTCGGCGACCACATGTACGTCCGGAGGCGCTAAAGACGATGGACATGTCGCGGCGAGTTAACCATGACTACCATTGTACGAATTGGTGCGACGGAAGTTGCATCGTTTTCGCAATTGCTGAACCTCTGGGAGAGACGCACG
>JBBPKY010000623.1:0-16747 GCA_038089495.1 Xerocomellus dryophilus
CGTACCATGAGAGCGAGTTTTTCAAGAACAGGATTGACAGCATTTTGCCACAGGTATGATAAAATGGACTTGAACGCCTCGTCAGGACTGAGATCATGTCGAACACGTCTTGCGGCTCTGCTCGAATTGTCACACGGGATGGCGCGGCCATAATCTCCCAGCAATCTACTCAGGCGTTTCCGTATCTGTTCGACTTTTCACAAGTGATGCTCGGAAGAGGGACATGAACGACATGATCCGAGCCTGGAATGATAGCCAAGGCATCACATCTCCACTTGCTAGCATTGAGGAAGATGACAGGCCCCGAGTGGACCAAATAAGTGAGTTGTACGATCGCTTTCGGGAGCAGGAACCGTTTGAAACCAGGTAGTGAGCGTATCTGCGCGAGAAGTTTCTCCCGCGAGAGAGCAAGAGCGCGGTGTTCTCGGGCCTGTACCTCCAACGAAGTATCCTCCATGTTCCAATCGTTCATCAACTTGTTCATTGCGGGTTTCTCTCGAGCACTGGCGTGCTCGAGCTGATGCAATACACGTTCAAGCTGGTCAGCCAGTTCTGGATATGCTGTACGGAGCTTGTCGGCGGGGGTACGAAGCTGTGAGAGTTGATTCCACACGACCGATCTTCCTTGTTCGAGCCACTCGACAGCGGTATCAGGTCTACAGGCATCGAGAGCAGCGGCAGCTGCGTCGCGTGCTATGTCTGCGGCTTTGAGGAGTTCGTGGTGCCGATCGTTAAGAGGGAGCCCCATCCATGCTACTTGAGGAAGAAGGTCGATAGCGACAGTGTATTCGTCAAGAAGGGATCGAAGGTTATGCTGTAGGTGGCGAGCGTACTGAATCCAAAGCTGAGATGCTCGAAAGCGATCGGCAGATCGACCTGAGGGAGAGCGAGCTGCAATTGAGGAATGCAGGATGGCGTTGCCGAGGTCAGAGCTTGAAGGGCCACCGCTTTCGTCCCGCTGGAAGCGGGTGAACAACAAGACAGCGAGGTTGATCAGCATAGAAGGCTTGTTGGAATGCTCATCAGGGATGAGTCGAACTGCGTCCTCAACCATCGAAATTGCACCGTTGATGTCAGAGAGATTGACAAGGCGCGAAAAGCGTCGGGATAAAGAGAGGCCGAGGGTGTTTAACCGTGAAGGTTTCTCAGGATGACCGTCCGGGGTGAGTTGCACCGCGTCTTCTCCCGCTGAAATTGACTTCTCAATGTCGGAGAGCTCCCCAAGCCTCTCGAAGCGTCTGGATAATGATGCGGCAAGATTTTGTAGGATGACAGGCTTGTCGAGCTGGTCGCCAGAGGTCAGTCGCGTGGCGTCCTCTAGGATCGAAATTGAGTCTTCCACGTCAGAAATGTCCTCGAGGTGTTCATAGCGCATTAGCAACGAGCCGCCAAGGTTGTTCAGCCACGAAGACTTGTCAGGATGCCCATTGGGACTCAGCTGCACGGCCTCTTGGAACATCGAAATTGACTTGTGGATGTCAGCGATGTCCCCTAGGTGCTCATAGCGCGTCAACAACGAGTTCCCCAGGTGATTCAGCCGTAAAGGCTTGTCAGGATGGCCCTTGGGGGTTAGTCGCACCATTTCCTCTCTCAATGAAATCGACTTCTCGATGTCAGCGAGGTCCCCAAAGCGGCGATAGCGTCTCAACAATGAGCTACCGAGGTTATTCAACCGCGAAGGCTTGTCAGGATGGTGATCAGGGGTTAATCGCACGGCATCTTCGAACATCGAAATTGCTTTTTCGGCGTCAACAAGTTCCTCAAAGCGGTTGTGACGAGTCAACAACGAGACTCCAAGGTTGTTCAACCATGCGGGTTTGTCGGGGTGACCATCAGGGGTCAGTTCCACCGCTTCTGTTCTCATTAAAATCGACTTTTGGATGTCAGTGAGATCACCAAAGCGCCGATAACGGCTTGACAAGGAATTGCTGAGATTATTCAGCAACGAAGGTTTATCAATATACCCATTTTGGATCAGCTGCAAGGCGTCCTCGAGCATTGAAATTGAATTCTCGAGGTCAACCAAGTCCCCAAGGCGTTCATAGCGCGTCAACAACGAGTTGCTGAAATTGTTCAGCCATGAAGGCTTTTCGGGGTGATCATCGGGGGCCAATACGACCACATTCTCGAGCATCGAAACTGACTTCCCAATGTCAGCGAGGTCACCATGGTGCTTGTATCGTGTCGAAAGTGCGTTCCCAAGATTGCTCAGCATGGTAGGCTTGTTGGGGTGGCCATCTGGGGTCAGCTCCACCGCTTTCTCGAGTCTTGAAATTGACGTCTCGATGTCAGCAAGGTCCCCCAGTCGCTCATAGCGCTGCAACAACAGATTGCCGAGGTTATTCAACCATGAAGGCTCGCCGGGATGTCCACGAGGGGTCAGCCGCAACGCATTCTCTCTCATCGCGATTGACTTGTGAATGTCAACGGGGTCCTCGAGGAGATCATAGCGCGCCAAAAACGAGCTGCCGAGGTTGTTTAGTCGTGATGGCTTATCGTGATGGCTATCGGGGGTGAGTTGGACTGCATCCTCCAGCATCGCAATCGACCTCTTGATATCGGCGAGGTCACCGAGGCGTTGAAACCGATTGCGTAAAAGAGTGCCAACTTTGACACGTAAGGCATGCGTGCGGGGATCCTGATGTGAGGTTCGTTGCAAAACAAATTCCGCCATTTGCAATATCTCTTCATCGACGTCGACGTCATCTTCTCCAGTCTGAGGAAGTTCTGGTACCTGCATAGACTCGGATACCGTAGCTGTGCTAAGTGTGAGGAGTGCTCCTTGGTATACATGGCTACCCGCCGGCGACACATCCAGTACCTGAGAGAGGAGAGCTTTGCCTTCAGCCACATCCACTTCGTTGTGTAGTCTCTGGAAGCGAGCTACGAGAGCAATGGCGAGACTGAGTAACGTGAGAGGATAGTCTGGGTGGCCACTAGGGCGGAGAGAAAGCGAAACCCGGTATAAATCAATTGGCGCATCAAAATCGGGGGGAGTATTGTTAACTTGGCAGTAGACGAGCTTTGCGGTTGCTAGGTTGAACAGCACAGTGGCGCGACCGTGGTGGTCGAGTGGGCAGAAGTCTCGAGCGTGTTCGAGATGCACGATGGATTCGTCGAGTTTGTGTGACTCCTGAACTTCGCGGTAACGTCTGAGAGCACGATGTCCCTTATCCGTCAATTCCCCAAGCTGACACGTTGCCTCTGAAAGCTAAGAAGGCAAGATAAGGATCAAGTCAGATTGAACTAAATGGATTTCACACACGTCTGGTGTTGTTGCGTATCGAATTCGATCGAAACACTGTGGTTGAACGTGGATTTTTAATGAGGAACACGACGAAATAACATCTCTGTCCTCTTTCGCGAGAAATATGACAGCTGCATGATAGCATTTTAACGACATGGCGGAATGGAAATGGACCACGCACGCAAAAGTCGTTTGCTGTGATCGATCAATTCTCCAGCAGTGATTTCGAACTCGCGAAGCGCCTCTCCAGTCCCAAGCATTGGTCCCAACTCGAATGATGCGAACACCTTGAAGGATATCCTCGATGAGGTATGGAAGGACCTTAAATGCCATCTAGCAACCATCGGCGATGTTTTCAAGGTGATGACCCACAACGCAATTTCGTCGTCCCATTCGACCACATCCTTTCCTATAGACGCGGATTTTGTGGAAGTTCTCTTGGCCACGGTGCCAGTTTCGACGAGGGCGTAAAACCCAGCCGGAATACGCCTGAGTCCGATGGCCACATCTGTAGCATAAACGTCTGTACACGGTGACAACCATCAGTGGTGGCTCCTGAACACATGGCATGGTACAAACGAGTAATCGGGATGTCTCCCCATCCCTCGACCGGTGGATGTGCTCCTCGGGTTCCTGCATCCGATCTCCTTCGCCTAGGATGTAGTGGCTCCATTCGCGGGAAAACTTGGACCGCCTGGTAGAGCCATCTTCGTCCGCCACTCACGAGTCCAGCGCAAAACACAAGAGCACAGCGACCGGATACTAGCTCAGGGAGTGGTCCAGCTCAAATTGCCTCGCCCTGCAAAAGACGAAGTAGCGACGTAGGGCTCTTCGGGTGTCGGAGATAGTACTCACAAATCCCGCGAGGCTAGTACGTATCGTGCATATCTCTTTTCCTCACTTTTCACTTCCGCATCAAATAGCCGCATCTGAGTTGGTAGGATGTCAATGAACTCTCGTCAACGTGGTACTCGGTGTTCTTAGTGCGAATTCCTACTTGGTCGTCGGGTCAGCGATCAGCATTTCAAAGTTTAGACACCTCCAACGCCAAGCAAACACACGGCGTTGCAATGCCTCTATGGTCCACAATACCTTTGGTCTGTCTTCACTGTGGCACGCTCCACTCAGAGTCTGCTGGCTCGCTTTCCGCGTCCGAATGCCAATAGTTGCATTCCTCCGCAGACCGAGCGGTTCGTGAGCGTTGGAAAACGTATAAATACCCCTCAAACGTGCGTCGTCTCTCAACACCCTCACCCACTTCACCCCTCTCCTCTATCTTCCTGCTTTTCGCGTACATGAAAAAGACCTTGAGCACGTCGCTCAACCCCAGGCTGTCCTTCAACCTGGCGTCCCGCCTTCACAAGGGGCGCCCACTTCGCCCATGCGCTCGGAACACTTTATCCATAACACCAGCGTCCCTAGACTCTCGGCACCATCATGGATTCCCACCAGCCCACTACTTTACTTTATGTACGTCTCAATTATTTCACACAGCCGAGGTGCTCAACAAAGTGTCATGAAAGGGCACACCTATCACCGCTCCGAATTGACCCCGACGCAGACCCATCGCTAGAGCCTATGTAACCAAAATGTGGTATTCACTGTGCGGCAGGGGGTTCGGGGCGACTTCTTGTCTTACGGCGCGTGGTCGAGCCTGTCCGGAAGCCGAAGGCCGTGATCCTCTTGCAGGCCGTCTTATTCAATCTCTGGCTTTTACGCTCTACCCAATCGATTTTCTTCTGGGCCCCGGGCGCGCTATGATACTACAGTGCTAGCCCTCCAAGTTTATCGATGCCACACATGTTGTCAGAACATCTATCCGAACCCGGACGCTGTGTTCAACATTCACAGCTATTCGTGTCCTCACTGCTTATATCGTCTGGCCATGGCGTCACGGTTGGCGGCGAATGCTCACCGCGAGTGAAATGTTCGACCGCGCTCATGGCACACGAAGCCGTTCGGCCACCCTTTCCCGCTGTCGACGACTGCCGTCTCACCACCAAGTCTTCAATCCGAATGCGCACATACCAGCCCCGCTTAAAGATGGACACGCTCTTTAGCAGCGGGTTTGTGGTCCCACAACACAGGTTTTTTTAGGATGCTACTTACCGAGCGTATGTCGTTTCCAAGGGAAGCAAGGGCAACGTCACGCTTTTTGCACACAAGGCTACTAGCAGAGCTGACGGCACACGCTGCCATTACTCGAATCTCGGTACCCTGTGTTCAAGGATCATGATGTCGCTCTTGTTTACCTTTTCCATGCGTCGATCGTTGGATGGTGTGATGTTAGTCTCGTTGTGTTGGTTGATGACGATGTATTTCAGGTGAAGCTTTTCACGCCCCGCTGTGCTAGGAAAATCTGCTCGGTGGTGAGTGGGTATCGAGGGCTTACAAACCGCTATCGGATCTCCGCTGCGACGTCTGAGTCATACTCCGGGAATGACGGGGGTGGGGATGGAAAGCAAGTCGTAAGCGCGGGCTTTTCTCCGGCCGTCTTGGAGGTTGGCTTTAGCGATGGCAAACAAGACGGCCAAGACGCAGTTAGTACCAAGTTAGGACACGCCGCCGCTGAGATTTGCATGCCAGTGGTTGACGCGTGCGCGAACATTGGATCGGGGGCCGCGTCATGCGTCCCGGATGTTGTTGGCCCATGTTCCATGTGGCAGCCTTTCACTGGACGGAGGCTTTCAAGACTCCAGATCCCTGAATCAGTACTACTAAAGATGGGGCTCGCCCTCCACCCTCATACCGCGTTGAATGGGTGTGTTAAACACCTTGCGACATGTCTCTGGAAGCGACACGATCTGCCGCGGGATCGGAGGGCACGACTGCGCGAGTATCCAGCACCACCGATTGGAACGGGGTCAAGTTTTCTACGATCAGACGTGTCGCCACCTTCTCGGTAGATGCCAACCATGACATTGGCTGTCTGCAATCCATCAATTTGAATGATTGGATTGCGGAGATTGGATTGCGTCTATCGCCGTCCTTCGGGCAGTTCCATCCCATCCGGTCCGGCCTCGCCTGTACAACCCATGATGTGTAGCCTAGCGTCGTCCTCCACGTCATACGGCGTGTGGCCCTGGTTCCTGCCAACAGCTTTCAAGTTGTGGATTCCCAGTTTCGCGGTTGCTATTGATACCCAGGTCCATACAATCCACACCGACCTGTTGAAAGTCGAAATCACTTCGAGTACCATTCGAATATCGGGCAGATTCGTCGTAAGTAGCAAGGGAAGGGTGGGGGTCGCGAGCCGAGACGCTGACCACCCAAGAGGGAGCACTCTGGCGCACGACTTGGGGCAGTCCCCGAGTCGTCTCGCCGGGCCATATAGCAGTGAACTGTCAGCGTCTCCGCCCTACGGCTCGCGATCCCGGGTTGACGTCACCCTACTCTGACATCGGGCGTACAAGCCGGTACAGCGCCAAGATCCGACATCTTTCACGCAATATTCCAGATGCTGCGATTGGGAAACAGAAAGTGGAAATAGGGGCAGCGGCCCGGGGTGATCTTGCCTTCCAGTAGACCTGTGTCGCACTGACAGACGGCTGCTTGTTGACCATTGGAAAGGATATGGAAAAAAAAAACAGAAGCTTTCATGGCGATCCCGGTGAGCACTCTAGATTAGATCTTCCAGTCGCTCCGTCTCACGCGCTTTTCGGACGTACACACGACCTCGGTGACATGGGAAAGACCCGTCACACCCAATATCACAACCGGCGAAGTTGGGAAGGCAAAGGTCTGGCCTTTTCCCAATAAAGGTACCCGTGTTGTAAGACACCTTTTGGGATTGCCCCGAAGGCTCATCGGCCAATGAGAGGCCTAGTCGCTTAGTTGTGAGAGCCTGACACACTGGGGAGTTTGACATTTTCTCGTCATTTAAAGCACCTTGAAATTTTCAAATTTCACTGATTCCCATTTTCATGATGAAAACTTCAAATTTTCACCAGTTTCTGGTGAAAATATGAAATTTTCTTAGCCATCTTTGGCATTTTATGCTCATGAAAATAGAAAAACTAAATTTGAAATTTCTATTGTACTTTTAAATTACCTGTGAACGTCCATAAAAGGTCAATATCCCCGGTGTGTGAGCGTGCTTGGGCTGCCGTTCATTTCAGCTGCTCCGTGGTGATCGCGGCGGCGAGCTTTCTGTTCCGCGTCCACAAAGCTACCCGAGGAAAGATCTTGAACTGCCGTTTATTTCAGTTACTTTGCAGCTGTGAAATGTCCTCGCGTTTTGAAACATGCTTACTATAAGAGTCTTGTCCACACCACCTCCCCAAACAGAATCATACATGTACCATCAAGACCCTTGCCCACGTCAAACGATGATCAACCAATTAACCCGCCAACCTACTACCTAGTCGCAGGGCAGTCGTAACTTAACACCAAAGAAAATGCAAAGAAAACAGTATGGATTTGAATACAGCAACCGTGACGGATACACCAATGTGAAACGAAAATGCAGTGAGTGATGCAGAGCAGAAAGGGGGGAGAAGATCACAAAGAGTGTGGTATCGTGGACCAAGTAATATACGCACGAGGTCTGAACGTCGAGGATCGGAAGGTGGCGCGTGGATAATGTGGGCGTAGGGCTATAAATCAGCGGGAGCAGGTGGCACGGGGACAGGTGACATGCTATAGAGAGAACGACGACAGGTCTCGGTAGATAAGTGTTGTGGAGATGGGACGACCAAACGAGGGAAGACGCCCAAATGCATACGCATCATACGCTGATGACGCGAAAAATGCGAAACGATACAGACAAAGCTTGTCGAAAGCAGAGAAAAAGAACGCAATGCAACGCCACCGCGTGGGGCCTAAAAGAAACGGGCAACTCAACCAGTCAGCACGATACCCAATGATAGTGCGAAAAAAGCAAATAATTCTACTCACCCAAGCGAAAACCCAGGCACTATGGCACCACAGCCACCACAATGCCCGTCAAGACACCCGCAATCACCACCGCTACGAGCGCAGCTCGGACGACCACTTCCCATTGCGCACGTTTCACCACCGGCGACTGTATCTGCGTCAGCGGCGTCGCAAACGCAGGTACACCCGCTGTGAATGAGGGTATCAGCGTGGTAAACGAGAACCACTTTGTTGGGCGGTTTGCTGACGATACTGATGATGGATCCTTGTTGGGCTTGGACGTCGGTGATGTGCGTTGGTTACACTTGTATTGCGCACGTCCGAATAAGTGACCGACGCCCACGAACGTGGGGGACGACGGCGACGCGGGTGCAGACGAGGGGGGACCCGATGGACCCACGACAACAGCCAGGGACGACGGCGGCACGCTCGGATTCGTGCGCCCCGCTGACAACGACGCGCCATCCCCCCCACTTATGCTGTCGCGGCGCTGGCCCACCCTGTTCGTCGGCAACGAGTCAAAATCAAAGTAACACGCGCTCCTTTGACTGCGCAGCGACCTCGTGGCATCGCTCAGGCTAGTAGTACTGCTGTTCCCGTAGCTATTTGGGATAAAACCCGCCGTCGGGCCGTACTCGGACGGGCTTTTCATACTATTCCGAAGACTCCGGGGACCCTGACTCGGATCTACCATGACAGGGTTGCCAGCGGCGGGCGTCCGTATTAACATTCTGCCGGACCGTGGTTCTGGTCGCGTATGCGCAGGCTCTACATACGTGAGAGAGGTCGGTGATAGGCGGTATTCGGGTCGGTGTAGACACGACGCTGTCGCAGGACCCTCCGGCGCAGGAACGTCGTCGAAAAACGCAGGCGAGACATCAATCTCGTTGCATCCTACCGACGAAGACGCCTCTGATTCGCAGGATTCGCAGGACGTCCTAGCTAGACTCGCGTTGGAGAATTGTGCGTAGGGGCGGGTGGGTGCAACGAAAGAAGTCGGGGAATCAAGGGGAGAAGACATTGGGGATACTGTCCCAATGGATTGCTCTGGAACGGGTACAGTACGAGACGGTATCAAGAGGGATTGTCCGCGGGCGTGTGTCGAGCTGAAAGGCATGGGAGATGAGATGGGCATTGTCATTGGCCGCGATATCGTTGGTCGAGCGAGTTCAAACTTGCGAAGTTGCCGAAGGTCGCCAAAAAAATATATCATCATGCAAATCTAACGATGATGTTTAGTCCCTCGTCACACCAGCACGAGTAATGTACGTCTTACTTACACCTTGCAGACTAGAAATCAAAACGGTCAAACCGAACCAGAGGCCTGGTAAGGCAGCCAAACGAATCAAGCGTCCGTGAGGACCAGCATTCCAGCATCCGGCCGTCAACACCAGGGGAAGCACACCAGCAACAAGAGTGAAGACACAACCAGCAATGATTCCACATACTGCTCTTTGCGACCCCACGTTGGTGTATGCAGCACGCACAAAACGCTTGAGCGACTCGTTGAGCATATTCCGTGCCTCGAGTACCACTTCGGTGAACACGGCAGGGTCAGGATGAACGCTCTGCGAATGCCACAAGGGGGACCTGCTATGGTCTTGTGGATGCGAATGCAATGCCTGGGCATATGGGCTACAATGAAACGGTGCCAGAATATCCGAGGGAATATTCAGCTCGTACTCGCCATTGGGCGTAAAGAACGTCTGTTTCGCGCGAAGATAAAACATGGCGAGGGAAGGGTCGGGCGTCGGCGGGACGGAAAAGTTTTGGCGCTGCGTTTTGGACGCCATCTTCTCTTTTTTACTGACGAGGGCCGTCTTTTCGCGTTGGGCCCAAGCGTGGTAACGAGCGGTGTAATCATTGAGCCAGAGGATGAAGTAAAGGTTCTCGGGGGAATGCTCCACGTAGAGGAGATATTCTTCAAAGTCCTTGAGGCCAATTGGAGGTAGATGGCGACGTGCGAGCACGTCCTCGAGGCGGACATCGAGGACGGGGGTGACGCCACACGAGCGGACTTTGCCTACAGCAGGGGGTGGGTTACAGAGGCGATACTGGAGCAGAACTGGTCAGATGAACTGTATGGCAGCAAGCTGTGGACACTGACCGGAAGGGTCAGCAAGCCTCTGGGACCGATTCTTGACGGCGGAGGCTGAGCCATCGAGAAGGGAGAATAAGGATGCCACGGCAACAAGTATGATGGCGTCTACGACAAGATAAGCTCACCGTAATTCGGGTCTGGAAGACGCGGTCATGCGTCTACGTGCCATCTGCCGTAAATTTCGGTCCCTGTTTGGACATTCTGAGCGCTGTCGAGGTCCTATCTCGGACACGTCATGATATGTGGGCCATCTGACTCGCGGGGCCAAAATGAGGAAAAATAATAATTGTATGTACTTCCATGCCAATGCCGGCATGCCGCACGGCCGGGCGGATGAAAGCTAACCCAAATCTCAAAAAGTCAAAACCCGTTCCCAAAAAACGAGCATCAATTCCTTAGCATGTGTATACGTACAAGAGTCATCATATCGTCTACCGGAATCTCTGCCGCTCGATGACCGACTTCTGTCTTGAGTCCCGCGAGACACGCCTGCGAACGAAATGAAGAGTGAAAAGTTATAAATACCGCATGAGTGGGGCGTCTTACCAATAATACTCCATCACATCGCTTTGGCCCAGTTTCCGCAGGAAATTCTCGTCGTGCGTGATGATAATTAGTTGAAAATTCGACCTGTTCTTGCGCTCGTTGATGATGCTGTCATCAACGCCACTTAGCCACCGACCCAATATCGAATGCCGCACTTACTCAACCAGACTCTCCGCCAAAGCATCGATGTTCTCAATGTCCAACGCATTCGTCGGCTCATCCAACGCCAGTATGCCGCAATTTTGCCCGAACGAGTCAGAGAGCGCAAGCCGAATGATGATCGAAGCAAGCATCTTTTGTCCAGCGGAACACCGTCCTCGCATATCCATCTCAACCTGGTCCTTCGTCATAACAACCTATCACGAAGGTTAGCAACTGACTCAGCCCACGTTTTCTCCGAAAGAAGCCCACCCGATAATTATACGACCGTTTCGAAGCTCCGCCTTCCACATCGGATCGTATCTTAATCCCATCAATGTCTAGCCAATCGTATTAGCGACCTAATCGGAAATTCTTAGCTTCGCATACCTGTTCCCTGATAGGTCTTGTTCCACAGATGTCGCATCGTATCGTTCACTTCCTCCATCTTTAAACTGTGATACTTCATGATCGCGCTAGAAGATGTCAGCCCCAAGCCCCAAGCCTATCATTCAAGAAAGGCCGACTCACTTGTCCAACGCTTTCGCGTACTTTTCAAGGTCATTGTTTGCCATGTCCGACATCTATTCATATCTTTGCTGAGCGCCACAGCCATCACAATCACCATCGAACCTCACCTTTACTTTAACTAGCTGATCGGTATACCGCTTGTTGATATCCTTATATTCCCGCAGGTCCTTCTCCACTTGTTTCAACGTCTCGTTATGGGAGCTTATTTCGCCACCAATGTGAGCGTACTATAGAACCCCGACAGTCAGGTGAACAATATAAACGCGGCCTGGGCGTCATTAAAAAAAAAATCCAAACTCACCTTGCTCTGCATCTCCGTCTCGCGTTGCTTCTCAACCTGATAACGGTCCTCAAAGGTCCGCTTCGCCTTTGCGGCCGCCTCCATGTCGTACGAGTCGATCTCAGCCTGGGTAGCCTCGATATCCCTCACCAGCTTCCTCATCCGAATGTTGTCGCGTAGTCTCGAAATTGAACTCCCACCCTCGTTGATCTCCCGGTCGATCTTGGCGACCGTCTCACGCACGCTCTCAATTTTGATTCCGAGTTCCGTAATTTCCCCTTCATAGTGTTCGATCTTCCCAGAGCACTCTGTCAGCAATTGGGCGCGTTTTTCCCGGACGTAGCTAGGTCACCGCGAGAAGGGATGCGTGAGTTGATAAGAGGGAGGGGACAATAAGTGCCTTACCGATCGACAACCTTGTTGATATTATCGAGCTTATCAACACTCATGTTCATCTCCTGTGTAGATCTTTGTGCCTCGACCATCCTCACATTCAACTCGGCCTGGACCTGTTGGTGCTCCTGTTCGAGACGTTGAATAGGAGCTTGCGCCTCGGCAAGCTTCCCGTCCAATTCCTGGGGAATCGCATCATTGAGCACGTGAGAAATAGCCGACGACAGGTAAAATGAAAACCTTCAACCTGGCACTGAGCGCGCTGATATCGTTCGTCATGACAACGATCCGTTCCTCCATGGCATCCTTGTCCCGAATCTGATTCGAGAGCGTGTTCTCCTTTCTCTCCATGGAGTGAAGGTCGCCTTCATATGTCCGGAGCGACGAGTTCTGCCGATCCCGCTCGGTCATGATTGCCTGTCGCTCACGCTCGTTCGCGCGACTATTGGGTTGGTCATCAATGATCAATCGCATGTTACGACGGAATTGCGCTCACATCTCATTTGAGAGGGCATCTAACTCGGTCTGCACATCGTCGGCCGTCTTGGAACTGCCAGTCGAACTAAGTTCCTCCTCCAAATTTGCAATTTCGGTCGTAAGGCGGCCAATTTCAGACTGGTTCTTCGTGATGGCCGCAGCATGTTGTTTCAACGTGGCAATATCTCGGATGTCCTTTTTGATATCGTTGACCTTTTGTGCGGCCTGACAAACAGGAGTTATGCCCATTCAGCCTCGCGAAGCATACCCCGTGGGTGATGGCCACAT
Organism: Xerocomellus dryophilus; assembly: GCA_038089495.1. Lineage (NCBI taxonomy): Eukaryota > Fungi > Basidiomycota > Agaricomycetes > Boletales > Boletaceae > Xerocomellus > Xerocomellus dryophilus. The sequence goes on from JBBPKY010000623.1 coordinate 12,877, forward strand.
TTTACGCACCTGTTCGGATTGCTCGCTCGCAGAGGGAATCTCAGACTCCGCAGCTTTGATCTGCTTCTCTAGCGCTGGGATGTCACCGTTCTTCACCCGGTCCCTCGACGCCTGATGCGGCAAGAAAGTTTCTAGCCGGGACAACTCTTTCTGCCACTCCTTGAGTTGGCTGGTTTCACCTTCTACAACTTCGGGTGAGCTCTTTCTGATTTGCTCCTTAAGCTACATATTGTAAAGAGGTCAGTCCTAATTTCAATGAACCTCGCAAATATCATCGACGTACGTATTTCTCAAACACGGCAAGTTCTCTGTCGTCCATGTGCCGATTGCAGGCTTGGCAAGTCTTCTTCGCCTTGCCAACCTTAAGGAATGTCTGGTACACATCTACCATGCCGGCTTTGCCGCTCGTTTCGCTATTGGGAGCGCATATAACATGTCAGCCCATCGAGGACAAACAAGAATGTCGGTGTGAGCGCATACCTGGTGAGGTCTGCAACATTCCGTCGTGCTTCTGCGAGCGCATCGTTCAGGGGGACACCCCCATCAATACCTTCCTTCAATATTTTCTCGACGTCTCCATGACAAGTATCGCGTCAACCAAGGAGACCTGTCAGAACGACTAGAATAGAAACGCACGTTTGAGCTCGTCTCGCTTAGTCTTGAGTTGTGATTTCGCTTGCGAGAGGGTCGTCTCGGCGGTCTGCAGCGTCTTGTTGACAGCTGCCAAATCACTCTCCGCTTCCCCAAGTTCAAGTTCTTTGTCCCTGCACATATAATCAGCAAGGATGTTGCGCGAAATGACATGCTAGCAGACCTTGAAATACGGTTGGTCTCGCGCTCCATATTCTCCGCGCGTGCATCCTTGCCGACCAGTTTCCTGAACTTGGGATTACACATTTCAAGCCTGCAGAACGCCCGTCAGCATCCCCATGCAAATATTCGACTTCCCCTAGAAAGCCTACGCACGTGTTCTTGACTTCGAGCGTCCTGCTCCTCACTTCTGACCGCTTCAAATCCAGCCTTGCCCTGGCATCCGCCTGCAAACTAAGTCCCCTAAGCTCCGAATTCAGACTGTCCCGCTTGTCCTCCATCACTCTCGCCTTGGAGGCCCGTTCGCTCAAACGCTCCTCAAAATTGGCTTCCTTGATGTCCCTCTTGACCTTTTCGAGCCGCAGCTTCTTCTCTTCGATGTCCCCAGATAACGTCCGTAGCTCCGAAGCCAAGCCTTGCATCGTCTCGACTGCCAACTCCGCCTTCGATATCGCCGCCTGTTTCTCTCTCTTTTGCATTGAAAGGAAAGCAAGTCAGCGATCACAATGATAAATAACGATGAGACTGACAATCTGCTCCCGAGTATTACCCCGCTGCATCTTCAAGCTCTCCAACTCCGTATGAAGCTGTGTCGATTTGCGATTAAACTCGTCGTTCTTGGCGCGGATCTCGCTCTGAAGTTTTTCGTACTCGGAGCGTTGTTTGTTCTGAAGATCACCCAGTCGGTAGATGAATTCGTTGATTTTTTCGCGCTCGAGGGGACTGTGGTTATATCCTTTGATTTTATGCTTGTTGCTGATCTCTCGAATGAGTTCTTCGCGTTCGATCAAGCGACGGTCATGTGCCTGGGAAAGTTGTTAGGAGAAACGTCACTGCGCGACAGAGGGGTCGTACCTTGGCCTCCGCAGCCAACTCTCCGTGTTCGTTGACAAGCTCGACATGCGTGCGGCGAGCTTTTGTAAGCTCGTCTTCGAAATCTTGTCGTTCCGATTCGTGCTGTCTTCGATTCTGCTTCTGCTTGGCAATGTTCTCGTCAAAGTTTCGCAAACGAGACTGCAGCTCGTCGTCGGAACCTGTCCAAAGCCACATTCAGTCGTCAATCCACTGGCGAACAAGCACTTCAGTAGGCATGCCTTCGATCTCCTGAACGGCTTCTCGAGCTTCCGAGAGTTCCTGCTGATAATGTTCTTTCTTCTGTTGCAAGTTCTCTACCTTTACATACAGCTCCCGGAACTTGGTTGCGGACTCATAGAAGCGCGCGTTGTTCTTGACGAGTGTTTCGTATTGCTCCTTGCATTCCTCGTATTGGAGCTGTTTAGAAGTGATAGTATTGTTGAGTTCGACTATACGCGCACGGAGTTTGTCTGCGTGGGCTTTTTCCTTTGAGAGAGACTCGAGACGTTCTTTGTCTGCTTTGAGATCCGCAACGCGATCTTTGCGCAACGCTTTGATAGAGTCGAGCGCTTTAGTGTACCTGTAAAACGATGATGGCAGAAACATGAAATCACTGATCGGTTGAATGTACCTCGTTGCCTCGAAAATGTCGTCGAATTTCTTCTTCAGAGCAGCGGGTTCGGCAAGTGGCCACCACGAATCTTCCTGATGACAGAAAATAACGTTCTCGAGGACCGACTTGGAGACACCCAGCAAATGCGGAATTTCAGCATCCATCTCGGCGCACTTTGTCGAAATAACCCCTCTCTGAACATCGTTTTATCAGCATACATGCCCCATCAAGCGAAGCAAACCATTCACTTTGCCCCCCTTTTCGGCATTACTATCCGCCAAGCCGAGGATGCTCTCTAGCGTCTTCATCGTCAACCCCGTCTTCTTTGCTGTGACCGACAAATTCCTCACAACGAGCATCCGTTGCCCGTTTGCAGCGTGAAACCGCAGCTTGACCTGCGCCTTCACCTCTTTCTCGTTCGCCATCTTCGGGTCGTGTACGAAGGCACCACCACGGGTGTTGGGCGGCTGGTCGCCCGTCGTGGCATACTTGAGACACTCGATGACGGTCGTCTTACCACTCCCGTTGTGTCCTACAATGACGGTGACGGGCGAGAAAAACTCGATGACGGAGACTTGTTTGTCGTCAAAGGAACGTATCCCTCTGATGGCAAGCTTGTTGAGACTCGACATGGCTCAATGAATATGTCGTGCACGCCGTTTTGAAGTACCAAGTACAGTTATCAGAATCGACAGAGCCAGCGAGGTGGACGAGCAAAAGGAGCCGTGGACACAAACGCGTGACTCGACTCACGCGCCATGTCACGCGATTCGTTACGGCATTCAGGGGCTATTTTGCATAGCCTCACGCTGGTATACACGGACTCTTCATTCGAACGATCACAGCAGGACGCGTACAAGTACAAGTTACGGAGTGTTGAAAAAGTTTAAGAGCTCGGGGGAGACATGGGTTCAGTAAGGGTACGGCCTGGGCTCAGTGATTGCGACTTCTGTAAATCCTTCCGTTCCCCAGAATTGTTTCACCTTCTCGTCTCCAGTCACCTTGGCAAAATGGGCATAGATGAAGGGGTACTTCGCACGCTCGGCGGCTCCGAGTGCTGCGTGCGAGGAGCGGAAGATCGTCCCAGCAAAGACAAAGTCGGCAAGGGTTAGAGAGTCTGAGACCAAGTAACCAGAAGGACGCGTCGCAAGGTACGACTCAACATAAGTAAGAGCCCGAACCAGGCGCTCTACACTCTTGTCGAGAGCCTAACATCAACGCATCACTTGGTCAGGAAGACTCAGAGGGTCTATATGGAGCAATGCCTACCTCGCGACTGAATGGCCCAGCAAAGCCAAATATCAGGCCCATGATGTTGTAATTAGGCGCTCCGATCTCTTGTTCCGCAAAGTGAATCCATTGATCAACAAGTGCGATCTCTTTCGCACCGGAACCCAACAGATTAAACTTGGTCCCGAGACCGCTCACTAGAACAAATGAGTTCTTGATGCGTCTGGCAACTCGAGTCCTACTCACAGTAACGCGCGATCGCCAAACCCTCGATCAGCTTAAATCCATCCGAGCCCTCGAATGCGGGAACCTTGCCATAAAGGAACTTGGATGTAAACTCAGTCGGCTTGTTCGGGTAGTTCC
>JBBPKY010000624.1:0-16742 GCA_038089495.1 Xerocomellus dryophilus
ATAAACCTTATTATCATATGATAAGAAGATAAGAAGGTAAGCCATGATTGGCTGATAAGCCATGGTGCAAGAATGACACCATATGGCGTGATAATGACGTCATGATAAGAGATAAGAACTGACGTCAAAGCTATGACCAAAAGATAAGGGTGAGTAATATGGATAGCATAAAGGTAAGGTCGTAGACCGTTCTAGAATCTGGTATTAAGAATAATAATTAAGAATGAGAAATACCAGAATTTCAACAATTGTGAGTTCGAGTCACGCTGTTGGCAAATATTTTGCGTCTTTTTTGTCGCGCGCGGGTGCAGCAGCATCTGTGGGAATTCTGTAGAGCTTTTAAGGCAATAGACGAAAAAGGAAATGCAGTCGTCCTAAGATAGTATTCCCCTGTGTAAATGTCACGAATACTTTCCCAATACAGGCAGAAGCGTGACAAATGTGACTCGATGGGATACCCGCCGACTGAAAGTCACCAGACGTTTTGGTCGTCGGAAGATCCCGACACCCTCAGGGGTGTAGACCAAAATGGCTGGTGGCAAGACTAGGTCAATGGGTGCTCACGAAATGCTCAGATTCAAAATAACTGCAAATATTGATTTAAAAAGAAATTGAAACTTGATCCGGAATCTGCCGTGGCGTATCGTCTGTGTGGTCACTGCGTTGCAGGTGCCAACTTGGTTACAGATTTGTAACTTCTTTTTCTCGGTCACCGTGCGGTCGCTCCACATCATGGTTTCTAACCTTGTCTTCCACTGTACTGTACCACTCGAACCGAACGAAAATGTACGAAAGCAAAGTCTTGATCGAAACTTGGAATTTTCAAGGAGTCGAGCGAAACAACAATATAACAATGGTCCTTCACACTTGGGGAGGTTAGCGCATCTCCTGTACCATGATCATTTAACCATTTTTCGCCCTGTTAGCATACACCTCTCGTGTGTGGTCACGGCGAGTAAAAACGCGAATGATCATTCGATCATGCGTGATGGGTGTACGGAGCTTTATGAAATTCTGCAGGTATAAATTCATGGTCATCGTGATAGTCAAATTAATTCGAATCGTTCTCCTCACCGTGTATTGGGCCATACATACCCTGATAATAGTTTTGTTTCGTCTCTTTTGCAAGCGCTTCTAACCTCGCGTCTTCACGCCTCAGGTCGTCTGAAGGATGTTGTGTGAACAGTTCGTTGTCGAAATCCCGTAGCAACCTAATGCTTTGACGGCCACGACTCCTTGATAGAGCAACATAAGCGTTGAAAGGATTTAAGGCAAAGCTGGTGGTCTTCCCAATGTCAACGATCATATAGTCGATCGTTTGTGCTTGTGATTTGTAGTCTGTAAATGCATATGCAGGTGTGACCGGAAGCTGCCTCCGTTTGATGGTGCGTGATCCAACTTTGAACTCATGCACGACTGGCATCAGAGGTACTTGACCATGATCAAGGTCATAGAAGCGTGGGGTCGTATTTTGATTGTCGATATGGAGGACGATGAATACTGGAGGACGATGAATACTGGAGGACGATGAATACTGGAGGATAGCGCAAAGAAATCGTAGATATGAGCGACTCGTCGGTTGGTACTCCAGGCTCTCTGGGGTCCAGAACGATTTTGGAGATTGAACCACGGACACCATTTGCTAGCTTAGCTGCAGTGGACACATTCTCTGTCACCATGACGTTCATCCCGATTGCTAATTGTACTTTCATACTCAGCTCTCCTGTGTCCTTCAGCACCATGTTAGCTGCCAGGAACCGTTGCGCGAGATTGAGCGGTTCACCATGATGGGAATCTTCGGAAGGTGAGATATATAGTGTCATTCCAGAGTTACGACAATGTCTATTAACTGCTTCCGTGTTCCATCGGGCTCGAACACTGTTACGTGGTGTGATCAGTACTGCATTGCACCACGGTGGCTCCGAAAAGTTCGGAACTTGACAGCTCGGATTGACAAGCACTAGATTCCGTATCACTTGAAGATCTTCGCTTGTGCATTCTCCTTCTCTTGCACGCGATAAGAACTTTTCCCAGACCACGTCAGTCACCCGCATCTGTTGCACGAGCTTAACTACTGTCTTGAACTGTAAAAAAATGTGTCGACCAATTTCACAACGTGGAGAAGGTGGATTCGAAGCAAATAAAGAGCGGTTGGCCTTGCCCACTGGTGGGAGTTGATGAAAATCCCCTGTTAACAGATAACTCAGCCCTCCAAACAGTGCTGTTGAATCTCCACCGCATAACTCGACTTTGACGATGCTCGCCACTTGAGAAACCAACGTAAGCATGTCTGAAGTTAACATGCTGATCTCGTCGGTCGCTGATAACAATGCGTTTCCAATGTTGTTTTTTCGGCGAGCAGCCATCTCTGGTTTCGGATGAGTTGCCCAACTGTCATTCCTCGGCATCGTCCTTGGAATACCTGCCCATGCATGTACTGTGGAGCCGCCAATTACACTTGCAGCAACACCTGTCAAAGCAGTCTTTGCTAATGACTTGTTGATATCTTTTGCTTGGAACAACGCCGTGACAGCACTCAGCACTTCAGATTTCCCAGTCCCACCTTGCCCTGTGATGACCATCAACAGTTGGTCTGGGTTGGCACCTGCCAGCTTCTGAAGGACGTGGTTACGAACAATCATGTAAGCCATCAGTTGATCTTCATTTAGCCGACTCAGAATGGAGTCGAGATACGTATAGCTGTCATCAGAGGACTGTCGCACCAAAGAAGTATGTCCCAGGTCTGCATCTTCTGCGATGCCATTAACTTGAATGGTATTTTGAAGCTGCTCCACTGGTTCTTCAGATTCACTAACAACACCAGGTAGACGTTCCAATTGGGAGGTCCATTTTGCACACTTTGTAATATCTTCTTCTTTCGCAACTTCGGCTGCGATCACATGCGTAGAGTTTGACATATAGGTTCTTGATGGTGAGCAAGTGTCGAAGACATTAAGATCTTGTGCGATGTTGAGTGCGACATCTGCATATAGTTGCTCTCTGGTGGAGAAACTGTTTTCCAACGCATCATTGATATCCGTCTCCGTAATCCTCCTCCCATCCAGCAAGAAATCTTCAGCATCCTCTTCTTCATCAACTTCTGCTTGTTCGTCATCCATTCTTTCTCCTATCTCACGCTCCGCAAATGTCCAGTCACGTAGTGCTTCCTTTTCCAGTCGTCTCTCCAGTGCTTTCTGTGACGTTTCGTGAAAGTATTGGATGTTTTCTATTATTCTCCGAGTGTCGTCAGATGCTTGCTCGTAAAAGGACTTGTAAGTAGCTTCAAAAGTGGCTGTTGCTGGCTTTAATGATGCTAATGATCTCCAAGGATGTAATAACGCAAGCATAGCTGCACAATAAAAAGGATGTACACTTGCATCATTCACTTTTGGAAACCATTGCCCTGGGAAGAAAGGAATCATATCGTGCCCTTCACCTCGTAGGATTCTACAACGACTTTCAAGGCCGCTTCCTGTACGATATGGGATTTTGACAGAACATGCTTGCTTGTAAAGAACTTCCTCGTCCTCTTTCGATTTCCGCACCTCATAAGTGTTCATGAAAAAATCAAGAAAACTGTATTCTTCGAGCAAATCTCCTCATTCCGCGTACTTCCATGTATCATCTCGCAAGCTTAGAGATCCTAGTGAAATGTTGAGCACAGCATATTCCGCCTGTATCGCATGATTTTCAACAATGTTCACTACAGTGAAATGACTCGCATACATTGGATATTTCATCCGCAGGTTCCTGCATTAATGAACCCTCTGCGGAAAACTGCTTACTATGGCTAATCAATGTCGTTGTTGTCAGTGTATTCTTACAACTGTAACAGGTTTTGTCACTCACTGTGACGGAACGAGTTGCGGATACATCTTTTTCAATTGTCCCATCACGGAAGAAAAATGGACTGGTTCAAAATGATGAGACACGAACCGGTCCCCCCATCCCATGAGATAACTCATGACTTCAGGTCCACTAAATTCTTGTTCGCGACTGAGGGAATTGGCACATCTCTGAATGAGCCGCTTGTTGATCAAATTGATGTCCGAAGTATACTTTTCCTTTTCATTGTGGAATGCAAGTGCATTCGCAAGCAGTGCTGATGCGTTGGAGGAATGTTGCTGCTTCTTTCCTACATATTGAGTGACGTAAAAGGCAATGTCTTTTGTTTCCTCTCCATTCGTTATCAGCTTAGCATCATGATTAGACCGTGTACCTAGCAAGAGAGGTGGAACCCAGTTGTTCAAGTACGGAAAGGTTCGTTTTGGTCCCCATTCGCCTTCAGAGTTAATCCATGCACTGTTGGCAACTGGAAAAGGTGCTCGACGTTTGCATACCATGCGGCCTTTCTTCACCTTCAGACAGGCTGCGCCGCATTTATGAATTTGAACAGCACGTAGTAATCTCGCCTGCAACTCCTTTTCTTCTGCAAAGCTTGATTGACTGTGAGCATGCCTAGGATCGAATGGACAGGAATATGAAAGAGCTGATTCCTTCGGGATCACAGCCAATGTTTCTTCACTGATAGCATCATGGTCTCCACGAATGTTCAAAGCGATGAAGTTGACCATCTGTGTTCGGAATCCTTCTGACTGTAATGGGTCTTTCATCTTCGCTGACGTCGGAGCACCCTTTAATCATAATAGCATGTGCAAATGCAAAGTTCCTTGGCCCTGTGCCTCGACAGTCCCCACATATCCTTCTATAACACCAAATATTCCCTTCTCCCGGTGTGTCTTTACGGCTCGCTTGCTGCGGCGAATACCAAAAAAGGAGTCGAGTATTGTATTGATTGTGAAGTGGAAGAATTTCGCTGCAGCATAAGGATCTTGAGCTATCCTCACAGATCTTGTTATCGCATCAGGTCCACTGCTCCGATCAAAGTGGTCAAGATCAATATCAGCACCTGTAAAAACTTGTGCAACAGGATCGTGGGTGTCGGTAGGATTAATGGTGATCCATAATGATGGAGGACCCTTCATGACACTCATTCCCCAGATATAAGACCGAATCACTGAGCGGGATTCATCAGTGCCCATCACCTTAGTTCGCACTGCTGTAATGTGCCGCCTCAATGAACGGATGATAGGGTTTGATTGCTGAATATGCTTGTCCTCCTCCATGCTCGCCTGCTTCAGGTCTTCCGGTCTCAACTTGCGAAACGCTTGTTCGAACCTATTAAAGTCTTGTTTTCGCACTTGAAGTACTGCCGACCTACACATCTGTCACTTTTGAATTACTCCAAATGCTTGGAAACAGAACAAGGTGTCCAGCCGAAATCGCCGATCAGCATATCTGAGGGCCCATGCGACATGGGCCTCATAGGAGACACGCTCTGTTCGTGCCACTTCTAAGCCTCCCATGCCATATGGAAACAGATAAGGAAAGGCTCCCAACAAGTGGTTTGGATCCTCGGGGTCACCGATTGTAAAACCTCCGTCTTCATCCCTGCGAGGATATTCGTTTACGAATGTGCCACCCCGCCGAACAGCATATGTCTCAGAACCGATGAAAGCAGTATTTGCAAGTGCTTGCGCCAGCATCTGACTATCGTCCACCTCTGACACGCCAGGGTCAATTACTCCATATGCTTGTAGTGGGATCGTACGTGGATCTGACTTCAATTAGCAAGTACAAAAATGCTTAACTATTGTTCTTACCAAAGTCTTCCTCTGGCAATGACTGATCATCCTCATCACATGCCCTAGACACCTCTTCATCAAACCATGAATCAACTTTCGATCAACAGAGGTAAGTCATTTTTCAAGAACGTAATATCTGAACAAACCTTGTCCACCTCTTAGTTCCATGTCATCGTCTTCATCAACATAACCATCCCTTTCCTCCTCCAATTTTGATGTCTCCTCACACTGCTTGACGTTCGCAAGGATCTCTATTGGTACTGCATCAACCGGCAACTGCGAGAGACTGGCAGTTGAAATGCTGATATGTTCGTGCAATGGACTTTTCCGTTTCAAGAACTGCAATGCCCTTTGAACTCGGAGCCGATTCACTGTAAGCATTGAGGGCATGCAACGATCCGGAAGGTTTTTGGGACCGACTATGGTGACTCCAATTATCGCAGCAAGAATGGCTGGTGCCGGTGGTAGAAATTTCCCATCCACCATGCCTGCTATGTCGTTCGTGTTCAAGCGATATGTGGAAACATTGCCCCGCACGCTGTTATTGAGTGTGGATGATTCCCAATGTTGAGCTCCTTTACATTTTGGGTACAGCTTGACAATGTAAGCAGCAGGATAATAGATCGAAATCAAAATTCGTTCTGGCAAGGAAAGTATTGCCAACTCCTCCGGCACATCTCCAATCCACATGTTGTTTGATAGGGCAAGAGGTGGCATCTTGTTCTGCACCAGGTGGGAAAAGCAATCATCGCAAATACGCCGGAAATTTTCATCATCTCTCCGGTAAATTGCCTGATGATACAGTAACATGTCATAAGTTAGCACTTGGGCAGGATGTCGGGACACCGGGTAGAGGTTCGTTTTGTATTCAAATGTTTTGAGGGCATATTCCGTCACCTGATGAGAATAGAATTCGCCCGCACATACACAGCACACCATCTGCACCGTGGCTGCATTGCCTGTGCCCCAATGACATTAATGACTGTTGATGATCACTGAGATGACGAACCAGTACTGTCAATAAACTTTGTCAAGCGCTCTCGATGCACGTCATCTCCGACCACTTCCAGAAAGCAGCTTTCAAGCTCATCCTCTCTATCTTCATGCTTGCAATTTAAGCGCATTTTCTTCAACTGACGAATCGTCTCTTCACTTCTTGCCTCTTTTTTCCGGCAGGCAGCTGAAATCACTGTCTCCCGCAGATTATCTGACACCTCACAAGCTTCTTGAATCGTTCTCCTGCAACGCTTTTCAGCAGAAGATAGCATGTCACGACCTACTGCTGTCAGGATTTCTTTCACGGTCAGATAATTGAACGCCGTTTGGAATTCGCCTGAATCCATAACAGCTGGCTATGGCTATGTGTCAATCAAGCTTCTGGCAAAAACCTCGGGATGATTATGTATTCGTCGTGCACGGACTGATGAGATCATTTGATCCCCCTGACCAAAAGATGTTCGTCATCGTGCTCTTTTCCCGTCCCCCCCATTTCCCGGTGCTTTATTTATCTTTCACGCAAGATGCCAATCAATATGTCCTCATATCATTATACGATTGCTCAACACCCTAGCTATGCTGCATCAAAGGCAGCAGCTAAGAACACTGAATGGCGTCCTGGTCCCAAGGGCCACGTTGTCTACGACAACAGATCAAGTTCTGCTTTCGTTGGCATTGCTGTGGTCCAAGTTATCAACTACAAATTAAATTGCAGACCATCTGGTAACTTTCTCGGGAAAGGGTATGGAAGCCTCGAAAACGCAAAATATCAGTTATACGGCGCCAAGCCTGCAGATGCCAATTTCCGTGATGATTTTAATATCGTCTTCAACTTCCTCAACAAGCTTCAGTCCGAAGCAGCTACAACCAAACTTCAGAAAGACATGCTGCATATTGATAAGCATGGAAAGATGATTCGTTTCGCTTCCAATGTTTTCGAAAAACGAGCAAGTCCATGTCGTTCTCCTAATATTTTCCGCCCTCTAACTTTTAATAATTTCTCAGCTTGCACCTGTGACTGATTCGCCACCTCCTTCACAGTCAATTGAAAAGACGGTTTACTATGAAGATGTTGCCATCTCGCGACCCAGTGCGTCTGTCCTTACTTCCTGCTCAAGCGTTTTCTCAATAGGTGCTACTCACTATAGAATCGTCTACCGCTGATGATGAATCCATTGAAGCGTCGCTTCCAACCGAAGAATTACTGGAAGAAATGGACAAAGAGACGAAAGAATGGAAAGTTGATGCGAAGTTCACTGACATGCTCGACGCCATCAAACCGGATTACCGAGCTGTTCCTCTTCGCGCTTATCAAGCTGATGCCGATGACGCATTCATTGAACCTCCAAATGTCAACGACGCCATCCGAAATTCCCTCGTCGAAATCCATTTCACTATCCACCACACCTATCTTGGAAAACAAGACCCTCCTCACGACACATTCCGCGCAAACATCGAACAGATCCGCGTTCTGAAAAAAGGTGTTGACTCTATGTCTGCTTACCGCTCTGCTGATCCGTGCCTTGGGCCGATCAAACTCACCATGCACTCACCTCCAAAAAGCCCCTCTCCAGGCCCCGCACACAAGAAGTCGAAGACTGGCTGTGAGGTGACAGAGAAAGGAAAAGAGAAAGAAATTGAAGGTTGATAATGCATCACTTGGACGCATTTTCTTTCCAGATTCGTGCCTCTACCGTCTTCGTTAGCCTCGGTTTTCATCTACTTTTTTGGGGTTCCATTGCAGCCTCTCGTCCCATTTGTATTGCACTTGTATCCTTGTCTCTCTCCATACCACTCAAACCGATCTGTAACATTCAAAAGCAAGGTCTTGAGTCGTCAACGACGGCCCTACACATGGAAGATTATAGACAGCCATCAAATCAAATCTCCCAATAAATAAACCATGTCAAATTGTCAATTCCCTAAGTATTTGACGGTGATGCAAGATCCACTAGCCGAGGTAGAGGTCAGAACTTGGTTGTTCTGCTCCATGTCAACGAGTGTGACGTTGGACCCGGACGGGGTATAGGTCTGCCACCCTATACCTCTTGCCACAGCGCCACTAAAGGCAACTGTGCCAAAGTCGAGTAGTGGAATATCTGACGCTAAATCATCCTGAATCCCCCACTGCGCGCTCTGAAGGCAAAGAGGAATGCTGGAAGCCAGACCCTGGGACACCGTGTTGCCGCTGGTCAAATTTTCGATACTGGCTTCGCCGGAAGTCGTGGAGAATGCGTTGACAGTGAGCCTGATGACGTCTCCAGCAGAGATAGTGATGCCCGAGAGAAATTGGTAAGTAGCGGGGTACCAGTCAACCATAGCTGTTCATGAAAGGAACAGTGAGACAAGCGACGAATGCGTAGTCAAGTATCTCCTTACCATTGTATTCGTGTTGACCATTGGAAGCAACAGAGAAAAGGACACTGGCTAAGAGAGAGGCACCACCTTCACAACCCAGATCATCGAGACCAACCCAGGCGAAGAGAAAAGCCCCAGGCGAACCCGATATGGTGGGGATGGTGAGCATATCGGGAATATAATCCCGATAGTGCAGGAACACAAAGGGATATGGCGTCCAAGTGGAGAGACTCACTTAGACAATGGTTCTTGGTTGGAGAGCAAGGTAAAGACATGAGAAGGTACTAGTGGAACGCTAGGACCTTTGAGTGTAGATTGAAGTGGGATGAAAGAACAACTGAAGTCATTATTGAGATGGGCAGTAAGTCCCATCTTATATACTGTCTAGGTATATTTGTACCTATTGACATAAACCTTATTATCGTATGATAAGAAGATAAGAAGGTAAGCCGTGATTGGCTGATAAGCCATGGTGCAAGAATGACACCATATGGCGTGATAATGACGTCATGATAAGAGATAAGAACTGACATCATATCTTTGACTAAAGATAAGGATGAGTAATATGAATAGCATAAAAATAAGGTCATAGACCATTCTAGAATCTGGTATCAGAAATAATAATTCTGAATAAGAAATACCAGAATTCCAACACTCCTCCTCGCTGTTCATCTTACGATGTTTTTGAAAGGTATGAGTCGAAGTGCCTTTCTTCCATCTTCGAATTTCTGCTTGCCCAAGTTCTTTGTGAAGATATCAGCAAATTGCTGATCGGTTGGCACGTAGTATAGTTTGGTCTCTCCAAACTCTACTGATTCTCGGATGTAATGTTCTGTCATCCGGACGTGTTTAGTCCGTCCTTCTTGAGCAGGATTGGAGGCTAGGAATATTGTGCCTTGGTTATCGACGCATAGAGGTAGAGGACCTAGTTTGAATTGAAACTCTTCATATAAGTTTCGAATCCAACGAAGCTGTTTAGCTGTTTCGGTCATACCACAATATTCCGCTTCTGTGGAAGAAAGTGTAACTCTTCGTTGTCACCTAGATAGCCAGGAGACTATGCCATTTCCTAGGAATATAGCATATCCAGTGGTGGATCGCGATGTTTCAACATCACCAGCCCAGTCTGTATCAGAATAGGCACATAAGCCATTTTGGTCTCCATGTCCAGCGTAACGTATGCAGAGATCTTTTGAAGATGCTAAATAGCGAACAATATAGATCGCCTTCTGCAAGTGTTCTTCTGTAGGATTAGAAGAAAACTGAGACATTTTGATGACCGCAAATGCTATGTCTGGTCTTGTCCCAAGCATTATGTATAACAGTGATCCGATGACCGACTGATAGCGACTGCGAAGTGTTGCATTCGACTGTTCTTTGTTAGAGTTTGGTCTCGGATTATATCTGGTAGGAAGAGGTACAGAGACAGGTCTACAATCCTCTTGACCAAATCGTTTTACGACTTTCTCCGCATAGCGGGTTTGGTCTAGAGTGATTGTGCGCTTTTGGCGATCTCTAGTAATCCTTATACCTAAGTATTCTTTAGCAGAACCAAGGTCTCTTGATTCCCATTGTTGCATGAATCTTTTCTTGTAATTGAGGACCTGTGTTTTGTTGCTACCCATGAAAAGAGCATCATCAATATAAACAAGTATGATGATTAATTCTCCACCCTGAATCTTGAAATAAGTTCCTGGGTCCACTTTACACCGGTGAAATCCCATCTCCAGGAGACTTTTGTGCAGCTGCTTGTTCCATTGCAGTGCCGATTGCTTCAATCCGTAGATTGCTTTCTTTAAGTGACAGACTTTGCTCTCTTTGCCCTTGACTATGAAACCTTCGGGTTGTTCCATATATATTTCTTCATCCAGCTCGCCAAAAAGATAGGCGGTCTTGACATCTAGTGCTTCAATTTCCCAATCATGAAGTGCTGCTAGAGCCATGAGAAGTCGGAACGTCTCGAACCGAGCGACTGGGGAAAAGGTTTCTTCATAGTCTATTCCGAAGATCTGTGTAAATTCTTTAGTGACGAATCTTGCCTTTTTGCATCCATCGGATTTGACAGCATAAACCCATCTCCCTTTGATGGTTTGACGACCCTTAGGTAGGTCTACCAATTCCCATACCTTTCTCTCATGAAGGGATTTCATTTCCTCGTTCATGGCAGCCATCCATAATCCTTGATCTTCCTTTGACATTTTGAGAACGTCTTTATACTGTTTAGGAAGTGGATTAGGTGTTGAGTCTACAGCCATAGATAAATGATATCGTATCCATTTGGATGAATATATCGAACCAAGATCTGGATCTCCTGCTTCATTAGTTGGCGTAGGGTCGATTGTTATAGGCTCCTCCTGAATTGGTGCAAGTCCTTGTAGATCTCTCTCGATTTGTATAGGAGGTCTATCCCCATATGTGTTATCCGGGAGAATCCAGGATACAGGGATGCGAGAGGATCTTCTAGTTTCGAGTGGTGGTCGAAACCTAGATCTATCATGAATCGTGGATCGATCCTGATGAGGATGATTGCGAAACTCAGTTAAAGTTTCATCAGGGGATTGACGAGGTGGTAACCAAACTCGAGTACCAGTTATCAGAGTTTCCTCCTCAATGGTATTTCTTTCCCTTTCAGGAAGCGGGTCGGTTAAGAGCAATCTCTGTTGATCTAGTCTCTCTTCTTCGGAAGAGGCGCCTGGAAGCATATAGCGTTTGTGTTGGTGTTTATCAGAGATAGAACTCCGATGTCCAGTATCTGGTGTAATTCGTTTGACACCTGGTTGTGTCGGCGATGTATGGTATGATGGTGGATCATTCTCCGAAGATTGTAATGAATCATCGAAGAGGCCGAATGGTGAGAGTTCCTCTGTGGGTGGAACCCATGGGGTAAAGGATGGTGAGGTATTGTCAGAAGTGTGTCCATCTTCTGGTGGGAATGGTTGATTGGGATGTGGACCTAAGCCTAGAGGTATTAGGACGAATACATCTCGAGAGGGTTCCGGATCCCTTGGTCGAGAATCGTCAGGTGTGAGGTCGTCAGCTGCTGTGAACAGATTTTCATCTTCTATTGGAATAGGGGCGTGTCCGTCTTCCTTGTCTTTGGAACAGTAAGGGAAGATCGTCTCATCGAAGATGGCGTTCGTGGAGATGAATACTCTCCTCCTCTCCTTAGACCAAAAGCAATAGCCTTTAGTGTTTGGTTCATACCCTATGAATATCATCTCCTCTGATTTAGGAGACAACTTGTCTTGTCTTTGTTCTGGAGGAATAAAAACGTATGCACGTGATCCAAATATCCTGAAATAGGAAACATCCGGTTTGCCTCCATTGAACAGTTCAATGGGAGTCTTCCAATTATGACGACGCATGGGTTGTTGGTTATAAATATGTAATGCAGTTTCACAAGCATCTTGCCAAAAGGATTGTGGCATGCAAGCATGTTGGCATATGGCTTCTGCTTTTTCAAGCAAAGTTCTATTGAACCTCTCTGCACGACCGTTTTGTTGGGGTGTATGAGGAACGGAGGTCTGATGAGTGACTCCTCTGGAACGGAAGAACGTTTGGAGTTCTCTGGCCATAAATTCCCCCCCACGGTCTGAACGTACAGAGGTGAGCGAGTGACCAGTGAAGGTTTCAGCCCAGGCAACCATAGCCTTAAAATGCTGTGAAGTGGCATCTTTGTTGCGAAGAAAGGCAACAAGCGAGTAACCCGAAAAATCGTCAATAAAAGTAAGAATGTACCGAGCACGGGTCCGAGATTCAGTGGGTAGTGGTCCCACAAGGTCGGAGTGTATTAGTCCAAGAGGACGTGTCGCTCGTTTTTCGGATGTAGGATATGATCGGTCATGCATTTTTCCTAATGCACATCCTTTGCAGGGAGCATTAGCCTCGGGAAGCTTGACAGTGGGCATTCCAGTGACATGTTGAGGAGCTTTATGAAGAGCATTCTTGGACAGGTGTCCGAAACGATGGTGCCAAAGTTCGTAGGAATCTTCCTTTACCAACGAGTTGATCCGTCCATTTGGAGTAATCATAGAGGACTGAAACCAATGGAGGTTATTGCTGGGTGAGGAGGCGGTTGCCCGTATCACCAAGCACTCGTTGTTGTCCCAAATACTGGTTTCTTGGTCGCTAATCAGGCATTTGTAGCCTTGACTAGTTAAGGTCGGAACCGATAGTAATCGGTGACCGGCGTGTGGAGCGTACCAGACTTCTTCCAAAGTAAGTGGTTTCGATCCTTTGCGTTGTTGATGGATAATTATCTTGCCTGGACCATACATAGGTACTCGTTCGCCATTAGCAACAACTGCATAGCGAGTTTGTGACCCTAGATGTGCAAAGTCATCTTTGAAAGGTGAAAGATGATCAGTGCAACCACTGTCTATCATCCAGTGGTGTCTGGCAAAGTTCTTTTCAGTTTCCCCTCCTAGCGCAAAAGCGCCATGATACAAGTAACCATCATAATCATTTTCAGAATCATATCCGCACGATTCACATGGGTACAAGCAATGTTCTCCTATGTCTCATGGTGGTAAAGCCACGGCTACTTCTATGGGAGAAGCAGGTAGGAGCGTCTGGATACGATCTAACTGATCTAGATTGTTAAAATGATTAGATGAACTGGCTAATCCTCCGATGGAGAAAGAAATCTTCTTCAACTTTTTCTTCGTTTTTGGTCCCTTGGTAGCTTCCTTCTCTTCAAAAGGGACTTTCTTTGAAGGAAGGGAATCGAAAGGGCTGTCTAGATGGCCCAGCTACCATCATCCCGTCGTCTTCTTCAGCATTTCTATCTCCCCATCCTGCGGCAGCTGTAATGGAAGTTGTATCTTCCATCTCATGATCTTCCTCATGGTCAACGAATCTGGAAAGAAAATCTTCATCTTCCATCCGATCATACTCCTCCAGTTGGATCTGAGTTTCAGGATCCATTGTTACTTCGTTTGCAAACGAGACATGCTCATTTGCTCGAGCTGGAGCCTTGCCTTTCCCTTTTGATTGCTGTCGCTGATTGTACCACTCTTTCTTTTGTCCCTTATTAGGGGACTTCGACTTGGCAGGACCCTTTCCTTTCTTCTGGCCTTGGTTCTGATTGGAACCAGATTGTTGATTATTGTAGCCAGGAGATTGGTAGGGTGTATTCGACGGTTTCTGATAAGAGGGTGTCTGGTTCCTCCATTGATTTTGATTAGGAGGGCCGCGTCGAATAACATTTGTCCTGTTGATAAGAGAAGAGGGGTCTTCGGTTTCTGCGTGAGAAATCCGAGCAGTTAATGGACGACGTGTTGCACGAAGTTCCATTTCTGAAAGTATATGCGACGTTACTTGTTCCATATTGAACTGTGCGTCAGAAAGGGTTTGTACGATCGTAGAGGCGAGGGTATGATATTCGTTAGGAAGATTGGATAGAAGGATCATGGCGCGGACGTTTTCTTGGAGATTGAAGCCGGCTGAAGCCATCTGGGTAAAGATCGTCATAAGACGATTGATATCATCTGTGGCATGGTTGGAACGGATATGGCATGTCCATGCTCTTTTGAAGAGATGGAACATCCCGGCCAATCCTGCGGTTCCATATAAGCTTTTGAGCTTGTCCCAGAGGGTTTTTGATATGGAGACAGGAGCATTTGGATCAGCCCATTCAAAATTGACATGGGCGAGGAGTGAATCGTCGATGGTACTGGCCATGATGCCAAGTATGCGTTTATCTAGAAGCTTCCACTTAAGTTGGCGGTCTGCTAAGTCTGCACCAGCAGGGAGACTAGCGTAAGTGAGAGTTCCGTCGACGAATTCCCAAACTGAATATGCCGAGAGGGTGGACGTTATCCGTTTCTGCCAGATATCGTAATTCTTTTGCCCAGTAAGCGTGGGAATGCGACCGACGAGAGTGTTGTCGAACTTGACTTCGGAGGTAGGAAGAGCCATATTGTATTAAAGGAGATCTGAAAAGTAATCGTCAACTAACGTCTTATAAAGGTAATCGAGAAGATTGAAAGAAGTTGGAATATTCCCTGATTTCCCTGGTGAGATCTGTTTCGTTCGGTTACTATCCTTTTTCCTTGACTGCCACAACCCTCGCCGTTGTTCCTTTCTTGATTCATATGTATCGTTCTTTGTGTGGTCTCGACCCCTTTCGGGTGTCGGTACGAGGTTCAAATTTTCGAACAAGTCAAAATTTGTCTCCGCAAAATAATGCGGGTTACCAATGTATGAATTGGTAAGAAAACCTTCGTATACACAAATACTAGATTCAGAACAAGAATAAAAGGGAACATGTACGTGCGAAGTTTGGGCATTGAGCGTCAAGAAGTTTCTAAAAGGAAAAGGGTAGTCTGAGTTATACGAAAGAGATTCTCTACCGTCCAAAGGCCAAGAAGGGTGACATAGAGTGTCATGTAAGAGATCGATGGACTTAGAGAAGTCGTCGACGTCGTTCTCCTTCCTGTGCAGCTCTTCGATTCCTTCGTCCGTTAGGAACTCCTCTAACTCCTTCATATATGGCGTCAAGCTCATCTTGAGTCTTGGCCTGTTTGAAGAGTCGTTGGAGTCTGCGATGTACTTTATAAGCAGGGTCGCGTTTGAAAAGGGAACGGTGATAGGAATCGAAGTGCTTGTTCCATTCGTCTTGCCAGGCTGGGTCTGATGGTGTGACGAAACCCCATCCATCGTCTATAATATGAGCTGGAGGAATCCAGTTCGGTTCGAGAGAATTTTCCAGAATGTATGAAGGACCTTTATTAGGAGGAAAGAGAAAGCGAGGAATGATTTCGAAACCCTGATGGTGTACCCGAAGAGCAGGACAGGAGTGATGCGACTTGGTGGGGAATGCCCAACCAGCTCCTTCGTAGGCAGAGGCAATAGACTCGTTGATAAACCTGAAAGAATTGACTAAATGTAAGTCTTTAGTCCTAGTCTCGCATGGCCTTATTTGAAAGGGTAGGGCTACGCGGTTCTTTCCAGGTATTTCAGCGTCTTCGAACTGTTGAAGGGCCTTCGTTTGAAAGTAAGGACCTAGTTCGATGGGTTCGACGACCCCTGCCTCGTTCGGGCGGTACGTTTTCCACGTTCGCTCTATCTGTGCGCATGGAAGGTCCTTGAGGGTTTGAAACCTCGCGAATCTGAGCTCTACCACGTCCTGTGGTGCGAGCCCTTCCTCTAGGGCCGGATCCTCGGGTAGAGGTTGAAGGTCGGTCCGGGATAGGTCTTCCACGGCCGCGATGCTGTAAGCTTCTCGCTGATGCGGCAGTGGGTTCTGGGGAATCTCGATCGACATTATATGATGGTGGTGGGGTAGAGAGTGGTTGTGAAATGCGAGATGGCGGTGGAGTAGGAGGTGAATCGGAGGAGGATTCGTGATCTAAAGCCGTTTGAACAGCTTCAGCAACGATTGTATCGGTAGATCGATCTCCGATGGTATTATGACGGATATACTGAAGGAATTGGAAGGGACGGGTGCTGAGACTGAGAGGGATATTGATGATTCCATCTGGTCCAGCGTCTACGTCTTCTTCACTTCTCCTCAGAACCGTTACTCCAAGGGCAGGGTGTGAGCAGAGCTCGCCTAAGATTAACTCTCGAGGGCAGACCGGACAGCGTATCTGGTAGATGACGCCTGGGTAGACTTCATGGTAAGGGAAATCGGGGTGTAAGTCCGTACGAAGGGGTGGATTTCGTAGGACTGGGCTTGGACTCTCGTATGCTTCTGGGCTGGGAGGTGTACCAACCTGATCTGTGTTTTCTCCTAATCGG
>JBBPKY010000625.1:0-16737 GCA_038089495.1 Xerocomellus dryophilus
ATGCGTTGGCTGCCGCTCTCAATGTATGTATCTCTTTTTTGTTCTGGTGTCCCTTTTTGGTTTGACACTCCATTGGACTGGAGTTTACAGCCCAGAGATTCATGATTTATCGCGCTCTCTGTGATCATCTCGAAATGACCAATCGCATAATGGATGCAAGCGAGTGCTTCCACCAAATGAACAGCGAATTGGCAGGAGAGACAAACATGCATGGCGAGCAGGCTAAATGGGCCGTAGGTGGGTGCTTGAGTAGTCACGCCTGCAGTATTTATGTGATTGATCTCCTTCAGACTTCAAGCAGCGTTGTGCTGAAAAGCTTGAACACCTTGGAGACATCGCAGCAGAGGCCGAACAACATAATGAAGCCATTACTCAATATTCGGCTGCACTGTCTCTCTATCCAGTCATCCCACAAGACGTATTCGTCAAGCGAAGCAAGGTATATGTGGCGAAGGGGTCGTGGGAGGACGCCATCAACGATGCAAATCAAGTATGTCATTTCTGTCTTGCGTGGGTCCGATCTTGTCGACGGTATCATCGCCAGGTGATCGTGCTCGATCCATCGTCCCCATGGGGATACGAGAGGAAACATGCAGCTTTACACGGGGCGGGACGTTATGACGATGCCATTGGCATGTTTGAGACGATGCTCTTGAAGATATTGCAGTCGCCTGATCCAGAAATTCGGGGTGAGTGCATCGACAGCATACCTATGCTCATCTACTCATATTTTCTCGTAGAGCGTCATCGCGAATATGTAAATCCAGAACAAACGAAGGCGGCCATTCGCGTGGCCATTGAGAACGCCACTCGCGAATCCCCGTTGGTGCTCCTCAACACCGACTCCGGTCGTCTCCTCGACAAATCTGAGCAAAGGTGCTCATTCGAATCACAACCAATCTTTCGGGAGTTGATCTCCTCCATGACCACACACATTGATCATGCCCGCATCGAGCGCGAAATTGCCGAGTACTACCATTATGCCACATTTTCGCACAAGTGGGAAGACAACGAGCCACTGTTCGAGAAAATCATACGCATCGTGGTGTACGATCTCGACGAGTCTCTCACTCACAACAAGCTGCAAATGTTTTGCAAGATCGTGCGGGATTCTGGGTTCCGTTGGGCATGGAGCGACACATGTTGTATCAATAAAGCAGATCATTTTGTGCTCCAAGAGGCCCTGGTGTCGATGTTCAAGTGGTACGAGGGTTCGGCCCTGACAATCGTGTTGCTTCGTGGCGTTCGCTCTCCGTCGAAGCGAGGTGATCTGGTGAGGAGCATTTGGAACACCCGGGCTTGGACATTGCAGGAATATCATGCTTCCAAGGTCGTCCGATTCTACACTGAAGACTGGAAGCTGTACCTGAACCTTGATATTCCCAACCACAAGGAGTCACCCGAGATCATCTCGGAGATGGAGGAGGCAACTGGTGTGTCGGCACGAGCCTTGATGGCGCTCCGACCGGGATTAGATGATATACGTGAGAAGCTCCATCTGGCTTCGACACGCCAAACGACACGGGTCGAGGACGCGGCTTACTCGTTACTTGGAATATTCTCAATGTCGTTATCGGTTGTATATGGTGAGGGGGACAAGGCACTCGGTCGATTCTTGGCGCAGCTACTCACGAGCTCGGGAGATCCAAGTATCCTGGCATGGTCAGGGCGCTCCGGGAGCTTCAACAGCTGTCTCCCTGCCAATATCGCTGTATTCGACCAACTGCTGACAACACATATCCCGCCAGCCCTGCAACGCGCCAAAATGGACGAGATCACCGCCATATTGCGAAGCTCTTCACTCAATTCTACCTCAATCATGAGGTTGTATGATCGACTCCATGAGCTTCCCGTACCGTCGTTCGTTGGACAGCGGATGAAACTTCCATGCATCAATTTCAAACTCGGGCCATTATCGGCTTCTCGGAGCCAATCGGGACATGTTTTCCGCGCACAGACGGCTGTCGGGGTTGTGAAAATCAGGACCGAGGAGAATCTCTCTCGATTCAGTTCTCTGTACCTTGTTCACCCTTGGATTGACTTTTTGCTGGACCGGCAGCCTGTTGGAAGTGTAGCACAGACGATGCTCGCGATACCCGAAGAGAGCACAGACGACCGGTCTTTGATTGGCGAGTTGTCATTGTTCCCTGACGACACTTCCAGCATTGTATCGGCTGCCCCACAAACGCGAGCAGCGCGGCTTGTGGCTCGCCTTGGGCGACCATTCGGTGGACGAATCACCACATTTCCTCGAGACGCGGTGTCTCTCCGGCCCCCTTCGTCATTATCGCAGACGGACAAGCAGATGCGAGCGCTCCGAGTCATCGCTCGGCTCAGACAACCATTTGGTGCGCTGCTGCTCACACCGCACCTCGGTAATGTGGCAGCATATAGGAGGGTCGCTGCGGAGAGTGTGATCACTTTCCAGGTAGAAGAGATTACGCCTACGATATTAAACAAGCTGATAGACAGCGTATGCATGCTGGACGTGCTGTAACGATTTGCTATCGGTATACGATGCCCGTACTACTTTGCGTTTACTTTTTCCCGCATCTCTTTACTTTCATCGTTGCTTTGGTGGGCAGTTGGACCACGGTCATCACTCTTGAGAGTATTGTTTCGTAGTTGGTATTTTCTTGCACCATCATTTCCCCGAACCTCTCTCGTGGCCCTCTTGATAAGTCTGTTGTAGTCGATACCATTGACCATACGTTACTCCATCTCTCTATATACTCCGAGTCATCGTTCTGCAAAGCGTGGTACGATTTCACGGACAGTCGTTGTTCGTACACAGAATGTCTGGCGCGTAGTATCTCCACCCCGCACCACATCCTGTCAATAGGGTAAACGCCCGTAGTCAAACCGCTAAACCCAGATCCCATTGCGGCAATCTCACCAGACAGCCGAGTCGTTCCCCGCGTACGTGTGCACATCATCCCGACCCCGGACGCGTCTGCAAAGCAGAGGGCGCTCGTCTTTCGACACCGCACTGTGATCACCTCGATTCGAGGGACGCCGGCATCCGAGTTTGAGTTTGAGTGGACGTCGGACGTGCGATGACTTCATACGCGAGTTTTTCAAGCGCAAGGATCGGTGAGATGGGTCGAGCGTTCGACGTCCTGTGTCAAGGTCGTTCGATTCATCATGCACCATCAATAAGAGTCGGTCGGCCGGACTTGGGACACGAGTGACTTGAACGACGGCTGGATAGTTCCACTCCACCCTCGGCGCTGGTGCGGCCCGCGAAGAACGTGAGATCGGTGACGACATCGCACGTTGTTTGGCGAGACGCTTGGGCGGATTGGCACCAATAAAGATGGGAAATATCGGGTCCGTTGCGCGAACGCTCGCGCCTACCTCTGCCTTTGAACTCGTGCCCGCCCCTGACTCTCAGGGTGTCCGGTTCGATATCCGCCTGGTGGGTTCGACTTCGAATTCCCCCGCAAGAAGGCCTCAAAGTCGAGTAGCAAGAGTCGTTTCGATGGATGCGTATACTGCGGGAGCAAGCGCCGGGGACCACGAAGAGGTCCGTCTGAGCGGTATGCTCCGTGTGGGCGCGCAGACGACGTGCGAGGAACGACGTGACAAAGGCCCGTGCAGTTTAGGTGACGACATAGTTGTGTAGGTCTTCCCAGCGGGACAATATCTCGTCGTCGCTCATCGTCAGCGCCTAGGTCCGGGTGAGCTTCTCGTCATGCACCTTGAAGGAGCATCCTTGCCTGGTAGGTCACATTGGCAGTACTGCGCGTATCATATGGGCTGACGGCGATACAAGAACAGAGTAGCTATATGGTCCAATGGATTTCATCCAGTGCCGGCGTCACCCATCGATGCATACCTCGCTCAGAATGAGCGGTCTATACCTACTCGACAGTCCTGAGCGCCATACGCTTCCGCAATCTAGTGACCAAAAATGCATCTGTCACGGTCAGCAACGCGAGATACTCACTAAACGCGACTTCTTGCGCGTACAGGAAAACGTTGGGCTGATAGGTTAGTATCGAAAACGCCGGTTTACATGAGCGACCGCGTCCGAGACACCACCAGCGAGTTCGTCGAACTCTGTCGTTGGCAGCGCGACTTGGATAAGGACAACCATATGGCGCGCAGAGACGCGTAGACCGGTTACCTTTCCTTGCAACTCAGGGTTTTTCTTCAACAGTCGTGTAAAGACCTCAATCTTGTGCCTGACACCTTATGATGACCGCACATGAGAAGGGCACCCAAACATCGCAGGCACAGACACGCACCTGAATCTCGCCAAATGTATCCCGCCGGACGATCATCTTCATGCCAGCATATGACTGCCTCAAAAGTTGAATCCAGTGTTGAACGTTAGGTTCACGTCTTTTCCAACATGGTCCACCCCATAGCAAATCGAACCCACTTCTTCTCCTGCAGCACTTTGACGCCGACACCCACGGGAAAGACCCAACGCCGACGAACCGCCGCTTGTGAGCGCCAGTACCGCTCCCAGAGGTACCTTCGACTTGGAAACCCTGTTAGGAGGGCCTCGAGCGTAAGGATGCGGTTGGCAATCTGCCTAAAGTGACGGGAGTAGCTCGCAGTTTGGAAGCCGACGCTATCGGGTAAAAGGAGACCAAGTAGTAAGGGACCGCGTACCCAGAGGCACCGGAAGATCTCGCAAGAGGGGAAGGCGGCATGGAGGAAGAAGCCAATGGGGGTATTGGCGAGCTTTAGGATCGGAAAGGAGGAGTGCGGGGAGGTGGATGAGATGGTAGTCGTTCACTCAAACTGCGAGACAGGGTAAGCAGGAACGAGAGAACCAGAAAGAGGCACTGACTGATGTCGCTTTCGCGGTAGTTTCGATGATGAGTCGGAGTCGTCATAGCAACTTTCGGACTCGACATCCGGGATCCAGACCGGAACGCTCGGCAGATCCACGAATTGTTGCTGTCGCGCAGATCCGCGTCCCCCGCGCTCTTCCCAAGGGTGTTGACCCAAAGTTTCTGATTTAGGCGGCCCTTGGCGCTGTCGATGGCCTTCTTGAGACCACCATTGCAACGCGAGTTTGGCGCGCCGTGCCAAGGGTAGTAGCCACGAATATCGGTTGCCAACGATGTTCCAACTCATCTTTCCCCTCAGGCTTTCTCCATCCATCTTTGAAGCCTGGATCGCTGTGTTGAGCAATATGCGAAGCACCAAGTTAGTGGGGGACGAAATAAAAAGTTGTCAAGTGCGTCCAGATGTAAAAGACCGCACCTGGTCGACGGCGAACGCGAACGAGGGAAATAAAGAGTGCATGAATCGGGTGGACTCTGAGATAATGGGAGGTTGAGGTTCGGATGGCCTGTTCGGTGACGCAACCAACTCACTTGCAGTTATCCTTGTCGATACATGTTCATACAGAACGCCTTCCTATCGATCCTCATTTCGGCTCCCTTGTCCCGTGCGTTGACCACCTCCCCGGCGAACCCGCCCCACAGTGCCTGTGCGTCCTCCAAAGCGTTCCTCCACAACAGGAGGTAGTGGGTATGTATTGGCCGTGTGAGCTGTCCCTTGGAGCGCCATTAACGAGGCCGTCCTCCCTGGTATACGGCGGTGTGATGTCATCTTCTAGTAGGTTCGTTGCTCAATCGCTTCCTCCTCGCTGCCCACCGACGTCAGGCTAGAAATGCTGCGCATTTTCTTCATCAGCGGTTCGCATCCATCCACGCGTGTACTCCCTCTCAACGGCTTCCCTCACATGTTAGCACGGCTACAAACGGGCGCTCTCACAGTTTTCGAAATGGGTGCTTGGTTCGGCGTCTGGGACCGGTGGTCAAGGGCAGAGAGGACGTGATATGCAGCGGGCCTTAATGGGCGCTGTGGGCGATGACGAGCCATTTTTGAGGATCCGAGTGAATGCGCATATGGACGAGGAAGAGGGACCTGCCCCTCCCGGACGCAGGTGGGCGTGCGGACCGTGGTCCAAGACAAGCCAACAACAGAGACGGCGCCAATAAAGATGATCCGGTCGACGACAATGGAGCCGGAGACGTGGCAGCTGCGGCCGAGAACACGATTCGTGTCTCGGGCACGTCGCTTGGGCGGTTGGTCGGCGGGGCGTTGATTGTCCCTCGCATATCGTCCCTGATGGGCTCGTTGTTGTTCTGGTTATCCAAGCATTCGGTGCTGCTGCGCAAGTTCCTCGCCGTGCGCCAGCCTTTGCGGGCCGCGGGACGCCTTGGGCCGCTGGGGCTGACTACCGGGACGGGCCTTCTTGGTGTGCCTGGTCCGCGCGCAGTGTTTCGGGGGACGACGGTGGGCGAGATGGGTTGTTGAAGAAGCTCGGGGTGGCAGGTATGTTGGGACTGAGCGTGGCCTGGCGAGGGACGTTACGCCTGGGCCGAGGGTGATCCCGTTTGGTGCGCTCGCGCTCGGTTCTGTCTTGGTTCCGCGGGAGGTCTGACGTGTTTTTTTTTGGGACAGGTGGCGAAACTCGTTGGGGCTCGGGTTGTTCACTGTCGTACGTCGTCGGTTTCATTGTGAGCGTCGGTGCTGACGGACGTGAGCGTTTTAGGCCAAGGACTGTATACACTTTCCCCATCTCTATCTGACAAAACGGGAGCGGGAGAGCTGGAGGGTGAAGAACCGGTCGTTTGAGGGTGTGGACGTTCGAGAGCTCGATCTCATCAACCCGCAAGCGCACGTGTGATTGGGGCGCGATGGGCTCGGACTGCAGAGGAGGAGCTGTTGGTGTTGGTGTTGGTGCTATGCCCTGCCCCTTGTTCGAGCGGTACCGCTCACAATGTGTAGCACGCGTCGCTTTCGTGATAAACAGGTGTTTAAAGGTCAGCCTCCCTTCGAACTTTTTAACCCAGCATACGTATACCTGCCCCGCAAGTTCTGTGATCATCGATAATGCGAAAATGTTGTTTTACAGGTGGCGACCACCCTCGATGATTACCGTCCTTGTTAGATTGTTAGACCGTCCTAACGAGGCAAGCCGTCGCGAGAGCACTCATCGGCCTTGTCGTCGAAAACGGCATGTTTTATTGACACGATATAATTTCAATGAACGAAAAGCCCGCGGGCCAACGAGCTAATAACTGTGAAGGGAACAGAGGTGGTACGACAAGCAATGGAGAAAGCAATGGGGCGGATAGATCGGGTGTACATCACTGAAGTGGGGTAAGCCGGACGAATATCTTGCTCGCGAACGGTGACGGAGGTTCTCTGAGATATGCAGTATCTCGCCTACGTGGAGGTTACGAGTGGTCCCAACGGTCGACTCTGCAGGGTGGGACTGGCTGTTAAGCATGAGTCGAGCTATACGTATATCGGCAGGGTGATACCGGTCTAACAACCCGATTGTGAACCAGGTGAGGATGCCCAGTGATCTCGTATCTGCTCCGTGGAGCAGGGTATTCGCTGTCTGGCGTAGTTTGTATTGAATTCATTGAGCATCTATATCTAATATTGAAGAATGGAACGGGCGACGAGTTGTCAGCTTCGCCGACAATGTTCCTATGCATGTTGTCGTGAAGTTGGTGGAGGAAGAGTTCCTCGGTGGAAACGCGGCCCGGTGAAACAAGCCCCGAAAACACGAGGTGATGGAACGTGTGCACTGATCTATATCGATGAAGGGCAATGCAACAGCTTGTTCGTTGACTCCCACCACTGCTCTGTTGCTGGTGACCATGTCTTCGACAATGACCAGTGCGTACTGGGCAAATGGAGTTGCATTATGCTAACCGTCGGACTAGAGGGTTCCCCGCTCATCGAGATCGACGTCGGTAGCCGGGTAAATACAGTGACGTTCTCAGCGAATGGCGAGCATCTCTGGAGCGGCGGTAACTTTGGGGTTCGAGTGTGGCGAGTGGAAGACGGCAAGCAAATGGCAACATTGACAGCGGATGTCTCGTACCATTTCGCTGTGTCCATGGATGGCAGATGGATTGCAACGGTGGTTGGAGGAAGCACCATGCTTGTGTGGGACGCAAAGACACACGAAAAAGTCTTCACGCACGAGGGTCTCAGCACCATCCGCAGAGTCGATTTCTCGCCCGACTCGACCCGAATCCTCTCTGCATTGGATAAGGGGGCCTTCGTCTGGGACATTGCAACTGGCAAACGGGTACAGACACTCGACCACGACTCGAATTACTTGAAAGCAGCCAAGTATTCTCCACAAGGCGATCGTATCGCGACAGCCACCAAAGATTCCGTTCGAGTCTGGGACACCAACGATGGCCGCCTGCTCGTGGACATCCCAGTCACTGTCACCCCTTGGTACAACGGTGGTCTCCTCTGGTTCGACGACCACCTCTTTGTCGTATCCGACAGTGCAATCAAGCAATTCGAAGCATTCACAGGATCAGCAGTCTCGGAATGGCCAGTTCCCGACAGCGGGAGCGACTCGTGCATCGCTCTACCAAAACACGGGAAATTCATCGCATACTCAACACAGCGTACTATCACACTCTGGGCCACGGTGACACACGCCTGGCTCGGT
Source organism: Xerocomellus dryophilus (assembly GCA_038089495.1). Taxonomy (NCBI): domain Eukaryota; kingdom Fungi; phylum Basidiomycota; class Agaricomycetes; order Boletales; family Boletaceae; genus Xerocomellus; species Xerocomellus dryophilus. The sequence continues at coordinate 8,459 of JBBPKY010000625.1, forward strand.
CTCATCCGACACCCTCATGACATACATTCAATCGCACTCTCACCAGACGACCGGTTTCTCGCAATTAATGACAGACGGAAAATCACCATTCATAGTCTGTCCCGCATCACTGTAAGTATCCTGTCTCGTTGGATTGTGGTGCATATGAACAGCTTTCTTACTCCGATCATTTTTCCATAGGATTCGATCACATTGTCTCATAAACCCCTCACTTTCCAGGAACCTGACATTCAGATTGACGACGCTGCGCTCGATTCATGGAAGCACGATCAGCTCGACAACGCGGAGGCCTTATTGACCGCAGCAATTCCCAACTCTCGAAATCCAGACCATCATGTACTCGCCAGTCGAGCTCTCGTCCGAGCTCGTTTGCGATACTGGGACGCAGCCCTTCTCGATGCTCAACAGGTACTCGTTGCTCTCCTCTCACATACACCAACGCTGACGTCAATTTACATCAAGTCCATCAAAATTCAGCCATCCATCATTGCCTACATCGCAAAGAGCGTATCCCTTGTCGGCAACGGGCAAAAGCACGAGGGATATCGGGCCCTCGACATCGCATTCGCACTTTTCCGTTCATCTCACGTCACCTTTCTCCTTCTCGTCAAGGTCTGTATTTTTAGGCCTTGGTTCCCCTTCAGCTGCTTATATCCCTTAGGCTATCATTGTGTTCATGGCCGGAGAGCACCGCGACGCGATATCCCGCGTAGACGACCTCATCCATACGGTCCACTTCAACTCCATCTGCTATGTCGTGCAGGCACGTGCACACGCTCTACCACACGCCGAATATCACTACTGACATATCCAGCAGGCATATATGCATCTTCTCGTTGGATACGAGCACATGGACCATAGCGACTACGAGGGTGCGATACGATCGTTCGAGCGTGCGCGGGCCCAAATGCGACCCCACGCGAGTCCAGCACTCTTGGTGTTCTCTCTGGCAAGTTCGCTAATGGGTATGTTGCCGCGGATTGAAGTGACTTACGATCTTTGACAGATATCTGGATGGAAGTTTGATGATCTCGACATCACGGTTCGACAGCGGCTGTGCGACTCCCTACTTGCAGCGGGTCGCACGAAAGATGTGGTCGAGTGTTTCCACCAAATGACGACTGAATTGGGGATGAACCTGCAGGATGAACACTCGAAATGGGCTCTTGGTGAGTGACCACGCTTCCTGTGTAGGCGTCGTCGTTCACGTAGCATTTTTGTCAGACTTCAGGCAACGTTCCTTCAAGAAACTAGAGTATCTCGGAGATACAGCGGTGGAGTCCCACGAGGCCATCTTCCACTATTCGACCGCATTGTCCCTCGATTCCCCTTCCCCGCAAGGCATTCTCATCAAGCGAAGCAAGGCATATATGGCAGCCGGGTCATGGAAACAGGCTCTAGACGATGCTAACCGGGTACGTCGTTTTTGCCATGGAGATCAATCTCGTTGACCTGTTATCTTTAGGTAATCACACTCGATCCGTTGTCGCCGTGGGGCTACGAGATGAAGCATGCAGCTTTACACAAGGCAGGAGACTTCGACAATGCGGTCGATGCGCTCGAGACGATGCTTTCGAAGACTGCGCAGTCACCTGATCCGGTCATTCGTCGTGAGTTGTATCCTCGTGACCACGACAAATATGACTTGTTCACACCATTTGATAGGGCATGGTGACAAGTACATCGGCCCATCGAGCGCACGAGCAGCGATTCGCAAAATTGTTCAACGGACTACAAATCATTTGCCACGTGTACTCATTAACACGACCACCGGCCGTCTGCACAATAGGGCCGAGCAGGCATCTTCATTCGAATCCCTGTCAATCTGCACAGAACTTGTATCATCGATGACGACACGCATCGACTACGTCCGGATCAAGCGTGAAGTACGACAGTACTTCCGTTACGTGATGCTATCGCACAAGTGGGAAGAGAACGAACCACTGTTCCAACAGGTCATACACATCGCAGTATATGACCTGGATCAATCTCCGACTCATGACAAGTTGCAAATGTTCTGCAAGATCGTTCGGGATGCCGGCTTCGATTGGGCATGGAGCGATACGTGCTGTATCGATAAATCAGATCACTTCGTACTCCAAGAAGCGCTGGTGGCCATGTTCAAGTGGTACCAAGGTTCCGCCATGATGATCGTTTTCCTCCGTGGTGTTCGCTCTGCATCGCAGCTCGGCTCTCTTGTAAAGAGCATCTGGAACACTCGCGCCTGGACACTCCAGGAATATGTTGCCGCCAAAGTGATCAACTTTTATACAGAGGATTGGACTCTCTATCTAGATCTGGAGTTGCCGAACCACAAAGAGTCACCAGAAGTGATTTCGGAGATGGAGCAAGCCACCGGGGTGTCTGCAGAGCAGTTGATGGCGCTCCATCCGGGTTTAGGCAGCATTCGGGAGAAATTATGTCTTGCTTCGACCAGGCAGACGACACTGGTGGAGGATGCTGCATACTCATTGCTCGGCATTTTCTCGGTCACTGGTATACCTGCAATATACGGTGAAGGGGAAGGTTCGCTAGGGCGTCTATTGGCGCATGTTCTCGCCGGATCTGGAGATGCGAGCATCCTTGCATGGACTGGGGAGTCTGGGAGCTACAATAGCTGCTTGCCCGCCCATATCACTGTATACAACGAACTAGCAACGTCACATCTCCCGCGACCCATTCCGGACGCTGAGATGGAAAGAATGATCACCGCGTCGGACTCTTCTTCATTCGACCTCGACGTGGCTTTGACGCTATACGGCCGTCTCAACGAGCTTCCTGCGCCTTGGTTTGCAGCCAGTCGGATGAAACTTCCATGCATCGCTTTCCAACTCCCATCTTTTTCGCCTTATCGAACACGTTCTGGCCGGGCTTATCGCGCGGACACTCTCGCCTTTGGGACGGTGGAAATTAAGACAAGACAAGACCTCTCTCGGATGAAATCTCTGTATCTCGTTCACCCCTGGTTGGACGCTCTCCTGGAGCGCGAAGATATGCAAAGTGAGGCATTCGTAGAGGGTGACATGGCGCCACCGCCCTCACCGAACACGAACGTAGAAGAGATCTCTGACGAGGACATCGACGACGATCCCTTGTCACTTCCTGAACCTGCATCTCCGTCGCTCCCTGCTCATGTGGGTACGACGCCAATGGACCCAGAGACGCGAGCACGACAGCTCGTAGCACGTCTTAGACAGCCATTCGGTGCACTCTTGGTCACGCTGGTATTGACGGGTCGACGTGCGGTGGATTACAAGCGGGTGGCAGCTGATAGTTTGATCACTGTACGATTTCAGGAGAACGTTTCCTTGGCTGATATTCTCGACAATGTATGCACGATCGATGTTTTGTAGCTTCATCTCGGACGACAATGGACATGTTTCGCTCACTATGCCACAACGACTGAACGTTCGAACTACTGTTCAATGCTCGATGGGAGTAAACATGTCCACGGACACGACGGAGAATTTGTAACTTCCAAGGGTCGTTGAAGGCCCAGGTCTTGGTCAGACAACCCTATTGACGTCCCCTCCGCACCCGAATAGAGAACAAGGGGCAGAATTGTTGGATTGACAAGGGGGCCGTTCGCGGCGCGATACGGAGCGTCCGAACGACCGACCCGCTAGGAGCCTGAGCCAGCAGCCAATGTTTCATCAATCCAATTGTAGGTATTATTTGAAATGCGTGACGCAGTGAACATGCAAATCTTCCTTCGTTGTGCTTGATGGTCGCAGCTCATTCAACGCGCAAGTACATACATATGTAGGCTGCCAGAAACGCGCGTGAGGTGGTGGTAGTAAGTCAGGGTAGAGTCCTAGGCGTTCGCAAAAGCCAGTTGAAAACACTACCATTGAGCAGCTAGCCGAGGCGTCGCGTCCTTCGACAAACGAGCCCGGCGTGCGTTCGGCGAACTGGGCAGAAGCCAGTCCAACGCAAACGGGATTGGTAGTATGGGTGGACGTACATAGTCCAGAATCTCGATACAGGGCGCGTTCCACGTAAATTTTAGATTCGCCACCATGTCGATCCGCGTTGGGGGCGTCACCCTCGTCTTGATAAAACACTCGTTTTCCGCAACGATGCACACCGTGACGGCGATCTTGTCCAGGACACCCTTCACAGGCAATCCGCTCAACAGCCACACTTCATTCCGTGGGTCGTCAAGAAAAGGGTTGGAGCGACATAAGGGTCTACTGTTGGGGACGAGTACTGCGGCTTGGGACATGTCGCGGATCCAGACGGCACCCTCAAAATCGAGCAGCAAGAGTCGTTTCGGTAGATGCTTACGCTGCGGGAGTAGGCGTTCCATGTCGACGACAGGGGTCATGGAGTGATCCGTCTGAGCGGTATGCTCCGTGTTTTGGGCGTAGACAATGGGTGAGAAAAAGGCCTGTGCGATGGTTGTCCCTCCAGAGGGACAACGCCTCATCGTCGCTCATCGTCAGCGCCTAGGTCCGGGTGAGCCTCTCGTCGTGCACTTCGATCCTCACCGGTTATATCGCATTGGCAGTGCCACGCATATCATACGGGTTGACGGCGATACAAGAATGGAATGCAGAGTCCGGTGGATTTTCATCAGTGTCGAAACTCGTGACCTAAAACACATCTGCCACGATCAGCAACGCGACGCACTGATTAAACGGGGCTTATTGCGGGTGCAGGAAAACGATGAACAGATAGATCAGCGTCGAAAACGCCGCAGCGACCGCGTCCGATACACCACCGGCAAGTTCGTTGGACTCGGTGTTGTGCAGTGCGACTTGCATAAGGATGATCTATGGCGCGCAGGCACGTCAGAAGGGTAGTCGCTGACACGCATAGTAGACCCATTACATTTCCCTGGAACTCAGGGTGCTTCTTCAAAAATCGTCCAGGCCTCGAGCTTATGCCTGACGCCTTAGGACGATGGCGCGTGAGGAGGACACGCGACCATCGTAGTCACAGACACACACCTGAATCTCATCATGCTTATCCCGCCGGACGACCGTCTTCATGCCAGCATATCGTTACCTCAGTAGATGAACCCAGTGCTGAACGTCGGGTTCACGTCTATTCCAACATGGGCCCACCCATAAAAAAAAACTCACTCCTTCGCCTGCAGCGCTTTGACGTTGACACCCATGAGAAGACCCAACGTCGACGAACCGTCCCTTGTGGGCGCCAGTACCGCTCCCAGAGGTACATTCGAGCCTTTTAGGTGACTCGAGCGCGAGGATGCGGCTGGGGGTCTGCCAAAAGTGATGGTTGGAGCTCGTAGTTTGTACGCCGACGAGCTCGGGTGGAAGGAGACCACGTAGTACAGATCCGCACACCCAGAGGCATCGGAAGACCTCGCAAGAGGGGAAGGCGGCGCGGAGGAAGAAGCCAATGGGGGCATTGGCGAGCTTAGGATCGCAAAAAGAGGAGTACGGGGAGGTGGATGAAGTGGTAGTGGTTGTCCCAAACTGCGAGACAGGGTAAGTAGGCACGAGAGAAAGAGGAAGAGGCACTGGCTGATGTCTCTCCCGTGGAGTTTGCGATGACGACCTCTGGAAACGTTTGTTGACGGACGTGTATCGCCTGAACGCTGCGCTCTCGTGAATGAGTTTCGCTTTTGGGGCATTCGAAACTGCGTAGTGCAGACAAGACCAGAGCACGTTGATGACGGAGGGTGAGCTGTTGTGGTGTCGCGTGGATCCACATCGAGCCCATCCGTGCTATTCCCGAGGGTGTCGATCCAAAGTCTCTGATTCAGATGGTCCTTGACGCTGGCGATTGGTGCGCCGTGCCAAGGGTAGTAGCCACGATAGTCGGTTGCCAACGATGTTCCAACTCATCTTTCCACTCAAGCTTTCTCCATCCATCTTTGAAGCTTGGATCGTTGTGTTGAGCAATATGCGAAGCACCGTCTGGCCACCAGACTAACCAGCCACAGGTATACATACTGGCGCAGGACACATACACGCATCTGCACACTCATCGCCCATGAATCATGTCTCTTCACTGGATCCAGTCCTCCCAGTCCACCCGTTCGCGCGTTGCCAACGCTCTCATCACCGCCTACGAATTGACGAGCTCCAATCCGTGGTTGTTCCGCTGGCTGGACATCGGGCACTGGTGCGTGACCAAAACCAATCTCATCACACAGTGGTGCTCACATCTTGTTCAGGATTGTACATACTAAGCACCGCATATGGAGCGTGCGCCATCCGTGAATTCCTCGGAACAGAGTGAGCCCTGCTTTTTGCCGTTTCCATTCACTGCATTGGGCTATGATCAGAATGTTCGACATCCTCCTAACGGACGATCCGTCCAACTGGCCCCATTTGAAATGTTTTATTGTGGGCTGGCACAACTCTCGATGTTACCGTCCTTGTTAGACCGTCCTAACGAGGTAAACCGTCGCGAGAGCACTCGTCGGCCTTATCGTCGAAAAGGGCACACTGTTTTATTCACACGATATAATTTCAAGAATGAACTGCGGGCCAACGAGCCAATAACTGTGTAGGGAACAGAGGTTGTACGACAAGCAGTGGGACGGATAGATCGGGGTGTACGTCACTGAAGTAGGGTAAGCCGGACGAATACCTTGCTCGTGGACGGTGTGGACGGAGGTTCTCTGAGATATGCAGGATCTCGCCTACGTGGAGGAGTGGTGGTTACCAGTGGTCCCAACGGTCGACTCTGCAGGGTGGGACTGGGTGTTAAGCACGGGCCGAGCTATACGTACATCGGCGGGGTGATACCGGTCTACAGCCCGATCGTGAACCGGGTGATGATGCCCAGTGATTTCGTATCTGCTCCGTGGAATAGGACATTCGCTGTCTGGTGTGGTTTGTATTGAAATCATCGAGCGTCTATATCTAATATTGAAGAACGGAACGGGCGACGAGTTGTCAGCTTCGCAGACAATGTTACAATGTCTTTGCTCGTCGCTATGTGACTCGGACTGCAGAGAGAGAAGCTAGGTAAGTGTGGGCGAAGGCGCGAAGCGCCTCCCGGCCGCGATCTACGAGAACCTGTGGGGCCCGAGTGTCAGCTGCGTTCCCCAAATGCTAGGATGAACCCGACGCGACGAGCTGACGCTCGGATCCCAGGTACTAGGAGGATACTTTCGAGAAGATAATTAGCGCACGGGCAGCATGGCGAGCCTGGTAAATTCCATGGCTGTCTCGGGCAGTATAGACTGCATGTACAGAGCTAGGATCTGATTGTTCTTCCTGAGGTAAATGGCATCGAACAGGACCCCTCGGGGTAAATGTTCTAGCGTAGCCCCAATATGGGTGTTGTGTCCATGTCCGTGGTCGAGTCTCACTGCTTGGGCAAACTTGTTAAGATGCACGATGAAGGTTTGTCGTGTCGTTGGTTGGTAGCTTTTCGAGTCCGAGTCGAGGTGGGCAATGTGCGTAGTTGTGCAAAGTCGATATTAGACCCAGAGTGCATCACACCGGGGGTCGTCAAAATCGAGAATATGACTGCCAATTTCTTCAGATATGGTGAACCACGGGAGTAAGAATGTGTTAAGTCTTCCGCCCTGTTTGGTGATAACTCAGTCTTTTGCTTCACGAGTCTTGCTGTAATCAGTGATCGCATCGCGCAGTAAACAAAAGAACAGATGGTTGTCCACCCAAGCAATTACATGCCCTATACCTGCAACTCGAAATATATCTAAGCCAGCATCCCGTACCGTACCGTAAGTTCCGGCTGAGGGTCCATAGCCAAAGCACAGCGACGTGTCTACCACGAAGAGTGCAGGCTCATTCGTGATGCGCACGACGAGTTCTGACCATCCCCGACTCCCAGAGGGGGAGGGTTTTCTCGGCGAGAAACGTCCAAGTCCAAGCAAACGGGACTGCAGGAACTTTTTACTAAATTGGGAGAAGTCTGTTTGTCCGTGTTGTTTCTTTAATGAACTACACCTCAGCGCTGCCTCAACAGTCAAGTATGGAAGTCCGGACCATCGTGCTCTACTTCAACGAACGACGCAGACTCCGCAGACTTCGGCATGTGTATAAGGGATTTGAGTTGCCCACTTTTCGTCCAGACCCTCGATCACCGCCTCGGACGAAGCAAAATGTAAGATAAGATGATGGTCGATAGCCCAAGATAAGATTGTACATTTGAATACAAGATGTCCGAGTTACTCCTACTCCGAGTCTGAACTCACAATCACGGGATCCAATGCTTTGCCCTTGCCCTTTCCACTTCCTCCGAAGGGTGATAGCTTGAATCCTGGCCATTTGCAGAACTCATTGCAGATGTGCTCTGCCTCGAATACCTCAACCGCCCTCTCCAAATTC
>JBBPKY010000626.1:0-16708 GCA_038089495.1 Xerocomellus dryophilus
ATCGCGCATTTGGTGGTGTCCCACCGGCGAGGTCTCTGTGCTGCCCTTGCATGCTGCTGGTCCATATAGGAAGGGCGAACGGAATCTCTCTCATCTGTACATTTCGTCCTACACCCCAACACTGTCCGCCCTCATTTGTGCCAGAAGGCCTGACACATCGAATTCTGTAACTGGACGGAAACGTTTCATTGCCATCGGTCAAGCCAAAGCTGCTGGCGAGAACGAACTCCTTTCCGTAGGCACGGAACTGGACAATATTCGTGAGCGCGTCGACGGTCTCGCCACATTCACGCGTATAGATGAGGAGGAATCTTGCACTTCTAGGGTTGTTGAGGAGCTGGGCAAGAACGAATGGGTCCACCTCGCGTGTCATGGTCTCCCAAATCAGGAACAGCCGTTCGAATCCGCGTTCGCTCTGCACGACGGACACTTTACGGTCCAACGGCTCATCGGGTGCGATTTGAAGAATCCTGAATTTGCGTATCTCTCTGCGTGTCATACGACTGTCGGAGACAAAGAGAGCCCGGACGAGGTGATCCATCTTGCGTCGGCGATGCAGTTCGTTGGCTTCCGTTCTGTGATCGGGACGATGTGGGCGGTGGATGATGCTGAGACGAACAAGATCACGTCGACTTTCTATAAGCATATGGTGGACACGTCTGGCCGTCTGGATCATACCCGGGCAGCGTTCGCGCTGAACAAGACGATGAGATCTGTGGATGTACCTCTTGATCAGCGGATTCTTTATATCCATCTCGGTGCTTAGTGCTCGTATATCCTCGTTTACTTTCTCGCTTTGCATTGCTTGTACTACTACTACTTGTTGTGTGTAACTGCTATCAAATGTGCTATCGTTTTATTTCGCGAGTCGTCAACCCAGAATACTCGTCAAGAGAAGTCGCGATGGCCTTCGTCTTGTCGAGGTGAACTTTCGCGGAACTCCACAAGCTAGGAACTGTCCCAGTACCCCTGTCATCGCCGAGGCCATGAGAGCCGTGACCCAGTCGCACTGACCGCAGTCGGACGCGTCTTCCGGACTCGACGAGGCTCCATGTTCGTTTTCACCGTTCAAGGATTCACCAAGATACACGCAATACATGTCCACTACTACCACACCAAGAAATACGCCGCCAGTTCGTTCAAAAATGACCCCTAGCTCATGGTAAACGGTGCCCCCAGACCAAACGGCTGCAATCCTACGACACTAGGGTCGATCTGGGGCTGAACGCGAGGCGACGACGTCACCAAGCCAAATTCGAATTCCTACACGTCGCAAACGCAAACCGTTCAGTCGTGTCCTCCCACGAAACACAGAGACGATAAACGAAAAGAGGAAAGAAAAAAGAAATCAGAGATGGCCAAAGACCGTGCGGGCAAACCAAAAAAAAGAAGGCAACTCACGTCCACATGCAAACTCGGCATCCGACTCGTATTCTGCCTCGCCGACGGCGTTTGTCTCAACTCTCTGAAATCGTTCCTCGTATACGTCTTTGAAAGCCCCGAGATCGCCGGTGACCTCAACAATGCCGTCGGCGGCGAGAGTGCCACCAATCCCAGCACGTCCTGCACCCGTCCCGGGGGGAGCGATCCATGTTTCCGCGTCGGCGTACGCGGGACCAGCGTAGGCGGCTGCAACACCTCTTCGAGTGCATGGATCGACAACGCGAGTGGGCACGCCCTTGGATCAGGGATCAACGTCGTCGGAATGAACGAATCGGGGAGCGGCGTCAGTTTTCCCTTGATGGATTTCAAGGCGGGATACATGTCGGGCAACACCCCGTTTTGGAATACCTCGCACAGTTTGTCCCATTTGTCCCAGGAGAGTCCTGGAAGGTCAAATGGACCCGGGAGCTTCTCGCAGAGCCAGTCGAGTGCTCGCACAACGCTTTGGACGTCCAGCGAGTCGAAACTATTCCCGGACCCTGCGATGGACGAGAGGCAGTGTCCAAACTCCCATAAGAGCCGATCTGGAGCAAACTCTGCCTCGCTGATGGTGGAGAGCATGGTTCGGGTAGTGTCGAACGTCTCGCCGATACTAATGCCTAGTTCTGCCAAGGTGATGCCGCGGATCAGTGTGAGGGCGACTGCAAATTTGAGCGTGGGATCAATCAGCGAAGAAGATGTGAGGGTTCCGGCGATTTGTACGAGATACGTGGAATGCAGGCGGGCACTCAGCATGGAGGTGATGGTATCGGTGAGCGCATGACTCGCCGCGGGCATCGTGCAAATCGTAGTCATGCACATGGTCGAATGCTCAGATGACTCGTCCAACAACCTGGAAATGAACTGAAGGTAAAGGTTGACCTCATACTGCGCGAGGGTATGATGCGGATCTCGCATGCCTCCAAGACGTCTAGCTACGCTGGCCATGTGCTTGAATTCCTCTCCCAGTAACCACTCGCCGAGATTGAGAGTGCCATTATCTAGGGAAACAAGTCGATCGAAGAGATCAAGTCTGCGATCGACGTCTAGGGCCCGGAAGAAGGCGCCCAGGTCACTAAGAATAAGGGGTATGACAGATCGCACCCATCTTGAGTTGGATTGTGCTGCTTCTGGGGCAGCATCAGGCATCAGATAGTCAACGAGGGTGTATACCTGCCGGATGCGGTGGGCTGGATCGGTATCGTCCACTCGGAGACCGTGCTCGAAGAGTGTTCGAAGGAAGAGCGCCGGTCCCCGCTGTGGGGAGTCTATCCCGTGCGACTCGGAAAGTTGGCGAAGAACAGCCACGCAGGTCTGTCGGACGTGCTTTCCGGCCACGACAAAAGAAGGTGGAACCGGTGTTTGTGACAAAACCAAGTCGGCACAGGTAAAGATATCCGCTATCGCTGCGATCACGCAGCGCATGGACCGACTGGTGGTTACCGAGAGAGGCTCAAGGTGGACGACAAGAGGCAACAGTTCGTCCGCCAGTAACAGCAGCTGCTCCACGACGCCTGCTTCCCGTGGTTGTGTCATGGTGACAGAACACAGGGTCTTGAGTTCTCGGCTGACGGAAGATGCCATATCTATGATGTGGAAGACCATGCCCTGTATGCCTCCTCTCCATGCTGCATCGAGGACATTCCAGTCCCCAGCTTCCTCTTCCTCGACTTCATGAAGGATAACGGCGACGGAGACTCTCAATCCACGTACCCGACCCAAGTCGAATGGCAGAGAATCCAACCGAACGAGTTCCTCCATCGCACCACGGAGTCCATCATCTGCTATCGTAGCTGCCCTGTGTAACGAAATACGCTCCTCTTCGCTGATGAAGGTCAAGGAAAATGGTTGCCAAGACCGCAAGCACTTGACGAAGTCTGAACTGAGGTAACACCGAGGTTCGTTGACGAGGTTCAATATGATATTTTCTGCATGGATGCCCGATTGAGCTGGAGGGTCATTGTCTATCGTCATGGATTCCAGCCGGAAGGTCATCTGGCGGAGTAAGAGAAGATGATTGACTATCTGCGACGATATGATCAAATACGGCCCCGAAAATTTGGCGAGAACGTACTTCGCGGTACCCTGGAACGTCTTGCCATAATCTTAACACTCCCAATGTCCGTTCTCGACAGTGATCGTTTGGAAGACTATCCGAGAAAGCGTAGACAGCTAGAACAGACGCAACCCCAATATAAGCCCTAACAAAACCAAGGAAGTCACCATGGGAAAACGCTGCCAACGGTGGGTCCAAAAACGATGCAAACGGGCCATCACCATGAGGTGGGCCGTCCCGCACCCTCGCCCAGAGATCCCCATGCATCGTCATGCAGCTCAACCAGATACCAAACGATTTTTCTTCGGTTCCTATTTCTCTTAGAAACCGACAGGCGTCCGCGAAGTTGGCATCCGGATTCGACAAGGCTTCTTCGAGTATTTGCCAGTCCCGTAGTCGAGCTGTCAATCGCCGAGCACCTATTTTAACTTCCCGTCGGACTGTGGGTGAGGACTCCACAGATCGGAGCATATCCTTAAACCAGTCGACGTCGAGCAGTTCCGAAACGTCAGGGTTGGTGCATGCATCCAACAAGGTATACATCGTGTCCTCATCATTCAGGTTAGACACGTCCAACACGTTTTCCAAGTCGATTGATTGCTAGAACGAGATTTAGTGCATATATGTCATTTCGTGTAGGTGACACACACCATGAGTGCTTGTGCGAAATGGGGGTTTTGTGAAGCAGAGCGGCATAGTATTCCGGACACGAGATAAGCCTGAGTATCGTCCTACTTGCCGTGAGATCGTCAGCTGGAAAAGCACCCATGGAACAAATTCACCGCAGACCATTGGACCGATTGCATCTGCGATCTTCTCTGCAAACCGCTGTAGAGATTCGACCGAAACATCTTCGGCTACTGGACGGCTCAAACATCGAAATGCTGAATCTAAATCAATATCCATATCCTCCTCGCTCAAGTCAGAATATAGATGGGGAAATTCAGGGAGATCCCAATCGTCGTTGGGTGGTTTCAAGCAGAACATCAGACAGATGACAAGGTTGAGTGAGGGTGGGTCTGGAATCAGAGCAAGGAGTTGCCTCGCCAGGCACGTCGGATCGGAAGCATTCGCGAGATCCAGCGCTGGTGAGATGGACACCGGTTCTGGAAGCTGTAGCAATCCTGGCGTGTACGATGTCACGGGCGGGGTTGCGTCAGTGACGACGTCCCCGTATACAGCCATAGATACGCTTTCAAAGTCCCCGCGCACGATCATTAGTCGAGTTCCAAACTATATGGGGTCGTCAGGGTTGAAGGGAAGGTGAACGGATAAACACATGCATCAGCACCCAAGTCTATCGCAAATTCTGTCTGCCCACCCGAGTATGCGATCACGGTCGGGATGAGCGCGTTGGGCGCCTTGAGCTTGTGTTTCCCATCTTGCGAACCTGGCACGGGGTGGGCATTGAAGTAAACGTCGATGAAGAACGAATCTGGTTCTGTGCGCCTACAGAGCGCCGTCAGAATCGGTTTAATACAATCCAGATAGACACCCACGCGATGATATCCGGGCAGTTTGTAAACGGTTTCGTGCCTGTCGGGAATATCTTGACGGCTTGGACTCTACACGGGGATGCAAAGCGTATGGCAGCCAGGTTGGAGGGCCCCAGCGGTTTTAAGTTGCACCATTGCAACAACATTGATAGAGGCTTGTTCGACGCCCGTCCGTGCGTCGGAACCGTCGTCGTCGTGGTCGGCGTCGACGAGGGTATAGAGAAATCACGTGCCCGCCGATGCACTATTTACCCATGTTTGCCTCAAATAGGTATTGCCCGACTTCCGGCGAGTCGTACTATTTACGTGGAAATACTGTCCGTTGCTGCGCAGACACTGTTCGTGCCATTCTGTCCCCACCATGAGCACCCCGCCAACCATCAAGCTTCCTCAGCTCTCTCTACCTCACCAGAACACCGCACTCAAGGGCCGTAAACGAAGTGGCAGCATCGTCAAGGTCGAGGAAGTCGGAGGACGGGTCGAAGAACTGCTCGACAGAAGTGCGTACGTCAACATCAATGCGAATTGGGTCAACGCAAAGGGTGTGTGCATATGAACGGTTCGATTTTCTCGGCGCTCAAACGCCGTGTTATAGGCGCATGGTTAATCCACGTCGTCCTCGTCTTCACGGGCAAGATCATCATCGACACCGTCCCTGGCATGACGCAGCAAATCAGCTGGACCCTTACCAATCTGTTATACCTTGCAGTGAGCGCCTGCATCCCTTGGCATACCAAACGAGATGCTCAACGCCGTTAGTTGTCGTATCTCATGTTCCACTGGGTAACCGGCATCCCATTCGATCACGAACTGCATGCCGGTGCTTACGACGACCTTACACTCTGGGAGCAAATTGACGATGGTGCACAGTATACCCCATCGAAAAAGTGGCTAATAACCGCCCCAATATTGCTGTAAGTGTCGACCACAGCCCCCGTGGCGGACCTCATGACTCATGTCGTCAGTTTCCTCGCCTCGACACATTACACAAATTATAATCCTTGGTTGTTTGCTGTCAACCTCGCGGCTCTCATCGTCTTCGCCATCATTCCCAAGCTCCCTCAGGTACGTGTCTGGTCCTGGTCCAGATTGGTCTGCGCGTCCGTTGACATCCGCCCAGCTTCACCGACAACGTGTGCGATTCCTGGCAGAAGATGCATCAGGAATGGCTACACCGGTCACGCCAAGTTTTTCCCAAGCTGAGCAACTCAAGCCAATCGACGCAGACAACGTCACCGAAGCACTCTTCAAATAGCAATGTAACGGACTTGATAATTTCAATTCTTACAACTCGACTTTATTAGACACTGGTCAGAGTGATCTACATCCCTGGACCAAATCCGCTGCATTCTCTAGTGGAACTCACGTCGCAATGGTAATTCCCCTCGTAATGGTGTACATACCGGGGTTGTGATGCAATTGGAACTGCCGCGGATTATCTCTTTCATGCCGACGCGATCACTGGTTTCGCAACATCATTATAAAACGTAAGACGCATTCTGATAGCCAAATCCGAAGAAAGTTTTGTCATGTGCGTCGTCCATTATGATAAAATGCACGCACAAGTTCCGGAGGAGCATCAAAATAGTAACTTTTCCAACGGCAGGGATATAGATGGATGCCTGTGAAGGTATCAGTCGTGCGCGTGAGTGATGTTCCTTGCGCCACGCTATGTGCCTAGCACACCTTGTCCCTGACGTCTTTCTCAAAGTTCTTGTCAGCTGCCACGTTCACAGCGACGCATCCTTCTTTCAACCATTCCGTCTTGACCTTGTATTCAGCGGTTGGAACGGCTGAAATGACGACGTCAGAAATCGCTAGGCATTCTTGTAGCGACAGTTGGCTCGGATGAGAGACGTGATGGGGAAGGTATTTCCGGGTCGCCTCGGGCGACGTGCGAGGTCGCTTCGTATACTCCTATTGTCGGAAGAAATCGGTAAGCTTTTCATTCTAAAGCGGTCCTGAAACGAAGGACCCCTTTCACACCTGGATCGAGTCGATGTCCACCGAAAACACGCGTGCACCGTCGTTGGCCAATAATGCCGCTAAGGGCCTACCCACGACCTCGGATCTACGAAACGGAAAGAGATGTGCGTGAGTTTCCGGGGGAACGACGTGACGTGTCTTCTTACCGGTTGATTACGGTCACCGTCTTCCCGTAGGCACGGTCGCCGTACGTGAGGATCTTGTTGTAGACTCCGATGTACTCAAGGCACTTGACGACACCAAGGGGTGTACATGGGAGAATGGACTTGACCATACCTGGAGGGGGGGTATCGTCTTTGACCGGGACATGCGGCACGGACGAGGGGACGGAGGACGTGAGAGATTTGGGTTCTATAAATCGAATACTGGGTGAAAAGACGTCGCGTCGACGTGAAGGCACACATCAGAGTGTGTGACAGTCATACTTGTGGTATAGATTATAGTGAAACTTGAAATGGAGGCCCTCGACGTCTTTCAGGGGCGAGACAATCTGCGGAGTTCTCGTGAACATGAGAAACAACGCAGACCTTTAGCAGACTGACTTGTTGCAAATAATGATCCTACGGCCGTTCCTTCCACGTCAGCGACGCCGGTCTTTCTGACAATGAGCTGATCCACCGCATACCTGTTGACCCCCATAGATCGGGTAATATACCTGAATCCCGAACAACACGCCACGTAAATCCGACCACGAACGGCCATCGAATCCAAAACGCCAAAAACGTGCGCACCATGATACCGTCCACGTCCGCGTCTTCGTTGGCTTCTATGATCGCCTCTTCCACCCCTTCCCCGTCCGCCCGCTCAGCGCTCTCCGCCGAACCGACCGTCTTAAGGACGAACCGCACACCAAGCTCGTCGCACTGTTTTCTCGTGAACTCGGAATAAAATTTACTAGGGCCCCCCGACGTCCCTAGAATACCGACGAGCGTCGGTGGTTTCGACGATCGCGCTAGGAACGCCTTGACTTCGTCCCGAAAGGTGTCTGCGACGAGGTCTGCCTTGAGGAGGAGGCCTTTACCTGAGGCGTCTAGAGCCATGGTTTTTTGCTGGAGTGGTGTTTTTTTTTTCTAGATCGGTGGGTTGATCACGTCGGACGGAGTCGGGCCTGGCAGATATGCGGATCGGAGATTACCACCGATCACAGTCACGTGGCTCGCAACGGATCGGAGGGGGACTCGGACAAAGTACATCATGCCAATACTAGCGGCCCGGGCGGGGAGGGGGGATGTAAAAACATCAGATCTTATTTCCACGTCCTGATCTGGTTCAGACACTACAGTACTGTTAGTGGATTTCCGGGGGAAGGAATAGCCTGAGCTATCTTAAGAGTGCCCAGCATCTCTGAAATGCTTATCTTTACCGCCACAAAATGATTGCCAGTGATGTATTCATCAAGACCTGCTTTTACCCTCCTCCACAAAGCTGACCCAACTGAGATTGGCTGGAAATCTCCTGTTCCCCAACGGCTCTCGCCCTTGTTTCGCCCACAGCATTCAATACGTTGACCGTCCATTATAAAAAGCTCATCACCAAAACGTCCAACCACGAAAAATTTGGATTATAAATGAAGCGAACGAATACACAGACAAGAAGTAAAAACTGGGTGACCGATCCGTTGCTAATAATATACACAAGAAACCGAAATTGCGAGCGCCGAGGGAAGGCATCTGCACAGATGGATCGCTCATCCTCGTCCCCCGTGGGCATCGCCGTTGACCTCTCGGTACGGGACGTCGTTAGCAACCTGTGACTCGTCAGCCTCGAGTTCGTCCACGTCAACTTCACCGTCCCCGCCCCCTTCCACTTTACCCGCTTCCTCATCTTCCTCATCGTCCATGAACGCCGCTGCTTTCTGTGGCGTCCGACACATCCATCAATCGACAACCAGTCACCGCAGTAGGTCACATGCATACCTTCATAGCCTCAGCCTCATTCGAGTAGTGCCGTCCGCGCGCTCTGACGAACGCAGCATGCTTCGCAGCGGCTACACACACATCCCCAATCAGTACCCGAACAAGGGCAGCGAAATCCAGCCCTACCTTCCTCGTCCATCTCCTCCGTCTCGACCTCATCGCCCGGTTCCGATTTGACCGCTCTGATCTCGCCCCTCGCTTCGTTCGGGAGGTTAAACGACGTGCTTCGGCTCGACGTAGCGCTCCCAGAACGTCCCGACGAGTTCCTGCCGACGCTCGACAACGACGCTCGACGCGAGGACGGACCAGAAGCCACCATGCTCGTGGGGGACTCTGGTCTCGAACTGGCGTTGCTCGGAGAACTCGCGCGCTCTCCGAGATGGAGGTCGGGTATATCGTAATCTACACACAGAGAGGGGCCGGAACGAAACGACCCGACGTCAACCACAACGTCCAAAGAACCGAACCGTGCAAAAACGCCACGTACCACCCTCGACTTCGTCCGTCTCGGCGTTGTATCGGACGTATGGCGTCTTGGGCTCTGTTATCTTCATGAGACTATCTTTCTGAACCTCCGTCAACGCAATGTTGGCCTCGTCCCATTGTAGACTGCTGCAGGACACGAAACGTCAGACACGTCGGCGGCGAGGAAGAGAAGACACGGACTGTTGTTGTTGTCCCTGTTGTGGCACGGCATTCTTGAGGATGCCTTTGGGTTTGGGCTGAGATGCGGAGCGGGGTAACGGGGAGAGATGTGGAGGATCTTGAATGATCTCTACGGTAGACATTGGATATTGTATGCCAATGGTACGACGACGGCGAACGAGGACGATGGAGAACTACAGCACCAATGGCTTGCTGCCAATCCTGGAGAAAGTCAGCTGAACCCCCTCAGCGTCTCCACTGTCTGAATGTGGGAATAATATGCCTTTCTTGGAGCTGTCATTCTGACGAGCGGACGCTGAGACGTGCACAAACTCAAGCGGGTCTCGCGCAGACGAGGGACGAGAACCATACCAAAGACCAGCTGAACGTGGTAGATCGTGTGGATCAGCCATGGGTACAGCAAAACTAGTGTACAAGTCCGACGACGACAGAAATAGTTCTAGTAGCGATCCGGATCAGAATAATCCGTTCATGAGCCGTTGTCCAGCGCTCTCGGGTTCCTGCCGCGCCATCTCAATGATACTCAGCAACTTCTTGATGCCGACCAATAGCGGCAATGTCGGCGTTTCCGCTTCAGAGGCGTTCCGCGGGAATCCGACACTGGATAGTTGACGGAGGGTTTCGCGTAGCTCTGACTCGTCAGCGAAGAGCTCGACCGATCGGAGAACGACCTCTAGTTGTCCGAGGTGCGAGATGGGAGGCGCTTTGATGGAAGCATCGAATACCTCCGAGAATCCTAGGTCCGTGATGTGTTGGCCCAGGGACGAAGTTGCGAGCACCAGGAGGCGGCGGCCCTACAGTGCAGATATTCAGGGTCTGTCAATGCGAACAAAAGATAACAATGCTGACCTTGGGAGGTTTCCGTGCAATGAGTACTAGTAATGTTTGAAGAACGGCATTCGAGAATCTACTGCCCAAATACGTCCAATCTGCCGCGTCGATCTGTCAATATCCTTTCAAGGCGCATCACGGTAAATTTACCTAGCAGGCGCTCTAGGCTGTCTACGACAATAACACTCAACGGGCTCTTATAACTGTCGTTGAATGTTTTGGTGATAGCGGCAATTTTTTGCGCTTCCGAAAAGCCAACCATCCGATCAGGTGAAATGATTTTCACGAACGGGAACTCCGACCGCCATGCAATTGTAGCAGCCAAGACCGTCTTGCCGGATCCAGGCAGTCCGTTCAAAAGGACGCTAACCCGCGGGGTCCGCTCAGATTTGGCAACCTGGTTGACGAACAGCTTCCCCTTCTCCAATATTTCCTAAAAGGCATCTCAGTAGGCCCCGAAGCATGAGTGCTTCACGACGCACGTGGATCTCGGAATCAAACTCGATAATTCCATTCTGGATCACTTCCTGAATCTCCTCTTCCGTAGTACCAAACGCTGGCTTAATTTCCTCCAGTGCTTGGGAGAAATCATTCCGGTTTACTCTCAAATTCTCCACGTCGTCTGAAATGCCCGCAAACGTCCCAACCTTTACATGCCGATTGAATGCAAAACTCGTCGCGCTCTTGACGAACCCCTCGATTTCGGCGCCAGAGTAGTTCTTCATCAACTGTGCGAACTCTCGGAGGTCGACGTCATTGTCCATTACCTTGTTGGTCCGCATCTTGGCTGTATGGATACGAAGGATTTGGTGCCGGCCCTCTGCATCAGGAAGCGAAATTTCCATGTGGACTTCGAGACGACCTGGTCGTAGCAGTGCCTCGTCAATCATGTCCACCCTGTTCGTCATACCGATGACAAGGATGTTGTTCAGTCTGTCGACACCGTCCATCTAGGACCAGAGTGAGGACTTTCGAGGCATTGAGGAAAGGATACACTATACCTTCGATAAGAGCTGGTTGACAACAGTGTCGCCCACGCCAGTCCCACTGTTTGTTGAACCGCGCTGTTTGAAGATAGCATCCAACTCGTCGAAAATAATGATGTGCAAGCCACTCTCGTCTCTCTTCTCTTTGTACTACAACAGTGTTTGGGATTAGCTCCAACCAGTGAAGAGAGCACTCGGGGACTCGCCTCCTTCTCGGCGTCCTCGAAGAGCTTGCGAACGTTCTCTTCGGAAGCACCGACATATTTATTAAGAATTTCGGGCCCATTCACCACTTTTGGCTCTCGAGCATTCAACATTTTCCCAATTTGACGCGCAATGAGAGTTTTACCCGTTCCAGGAGGCCCGTGTAGTAAGATACCTGTGGAGGACACACTCATCGAGTGATCTGGTGTGCTCGAGGAAAAAACGTACCTTTCACGTGTTGAATGCCAAGCTTCTCGACGAGGGCTGGGGGGAACACGCGCGAGGCAAAGGCACGGCGGAAGATATCATTAAACTCCTTGTCGAGACCTCCGATACCCATATCTTCGAAT
This sequence comes from Xerocomellus dryophilus, assembly GCA_038089495.1. NCBI lineage: Eukaryota > Fungi > Basidiomycota > Agaricomycetes > Boletales > Boletaceae > Xerocomellus > Xerocomellus dryophilus. The sequence goes on from JBBPKY010000626.1 coordinate 11,914, forward strand.
TTGAAGTTGGGAGAGATGATCGCGTTCGTAGCGGCTCTGAAGAATATGAGGTCGACCGCTTGTGTGACGTCAATAACCTACCTTCTGGCGCTCGCCTTGATCTTCATCGGACTACCACCCTCTTTCATGATGGTGATGTCGGTCTTCTGCATGATCACGCCCATCTCGATATGTCTTTGATTGTTTCTCCGCCCACCTTTCTGCTCGTCGGCAAGTTCGAGTATGCCTAGCGAGGCGACGGTGAGTTTCAATTTGTCACCTTTGAAATCCACGGTGAGGCTCCCTCCAGGTGCGAAGACGAGGCCACTGTACGCATTGAGGAGCTTTGAGATCATCTCGTCCTGATCATAAGGCACGGCATTCTCGTAATTCTTCTTCCAAAAGCCCGCGACGAAGTCGATCGATTGTAGGAAGGGAGGAGCATCGGGATGCGGCGGGGCGGGAAGTAACTCGACGGTGACCTCGTCGCCACTGAGAGAGAGCTCCATCCACTGCCTGAGCGACATGGAAGCTGCTACGGTTCCTGGTGCTATTGACGTATCGTGGCTTTCGACAGGGTGAGCGGTGGGAGTAAGGAGGGAATGGAGACGTACCATGTCGTGACGGGGTATCTTCCTTTTACGATGACGTGCACGCCATTGGGGAAGTCGGACGGGTGAACGATGAGGCAGTTTTTGAGGGCGAGGACCTCGTTTGGGGTGCTCACGACGGCGTAACTGGCGTGCATCGGTGAATGGCTGGTAATACAGAAGGGTATGTGCGTACTTCATGCCCGCGCGCTGTGGAGGAGGTTTGCGATCGTAGGATCGTTTCTCGAACAGCGACTGGGTGGGATCGTTGTAGTGCCCTGCTTGTGGCGGCGGTGGGCGAGCATTTGGCCTCAGCCCGTCGGGCACGCGGTATTGACTTGGCGGTGGGTTGGATGCCGGCGACGACCTACCGAAAAACGACGACATGAACGAAGTCTAGGTGATTACGTCATCGTCAGACCAAGGACCGGCTGCTCTGAGACGTGTCGTGGACGAGCTTGCAGGACGATGGGCGCAATAGCAAGGGTCTTGGGTGATCTTCCTCTCGACCGCCACTCATGTCAGCTCCTCGGCCCCACCGCACTGGTGAGTCCGCTGCCACGCAGACCAGTTTCCGTTCCAACCCATCGCAGATCGTTCAGGCCCTCATGGGCGTACTCGCCGTTCTCTCCCTCGTCTACAAAAGACACCGCGAATCCCAGAAGCGTCCGTGGCAGATATGGTAACGCCCCCACGCGCTCAGCTACGCATTGACTGAATGCGCGCGGTAGGCTCTTCGACGTATTAAAACAAGTCTTTGGCGCGATGTTTGTCCATGGGCTGAACGTACTTATATCCGACCTCGGGTCGTATCGCTCTGCCGGGAATGCCTGCACATATTATTTTCTTCATGTTCTCCTTGATACCACGCTCGGTGAGTCTCTGTTGACCCTCTGAATCAACTGCAGCTCTGACGCAGTTGGACTGAAAGGCGTCGGAGTGATCTATCTCTTGCTACCAAGCTCAACGTGGCTGCTTTCAAAGAAACTCGGCATCAAAGGCTTGAAGACGGGACAGTATGGCAACCCCCCTTCGGTCACATACTGGGTCCGTCAGGCTGCCGTATACGTTTTCGCCCTCACGACGATGAAGCTTCTCCTGGTTGTATTATTTGCTGTTTGGCCAGGTATCTCCAGTATAGGCGACTGGCTCCTCAGCTGGACCACTCTTTGGGACGGGGAATCAGTCCAAGTAATATTGTATGTAGACTCTTTTGTTCGTTGCGCAATCCTTCACCTAATCTTTCTAGTGTCATGGGCCTCTTCCCCATGATAATGAACATTGTGCAGTTTTGGCTGACCGACTCCATCGTCAAAGCATCCGCCAGTCCAGTCGCTGTTCGTTCAGCCTCGCCTCGAAATTCTGGCTCTCAAGATCGCGAGCCTCTGTTTGGTTCTCCCGACGACGACGACGATGTTTCACCACGAGACATCGAGGATGGCCCTCTGTCATCCACCTCCAGGATTACGTCGGAGGGTGACTTCAGAACACTCATCGGTTCAGAGGACAACAAGTCCAAACTATCGGCATCTGGATCGTCTTCACCGATGACCCTTTCAAGAACCCCGGTAGTGGTTGCCCATGATTACCCACCCAACAGCGTCGACAGCGGATCGTCACAACGTAGTACCAGATCTCGGCACCACTACAAACAAGCGTCGTCGCCGCTGCTCGATTTTCCGATAACCTACTCCGCGCCGGCTGTCAACACGCTTGATTCCCCGCGACATTCCTTACCCCGGGCCTTGTTCTCGAAGACCGACGATGTTGAGGCATGGGAAAAGGACGATTGGGAGGAACGGGCTAGCGGTGAGGGGCGGAGTGAACGACGACCTATCCACATCGGTGCCAGACCCGGGTAATTCTTGATGTCTCCGGCATCCTGACACTTTCTTTCTCACTCACACGTGTACTATATCTCACATAATCATCCTTTCTATGCCAGCAAACATATTTTTTGTCGTCCATTGCTAGTCAGTTTATGTGGTGTTGTGCACCGTCGGGTGTGTTTTAGTGAGGCGTGTCGTACACGCGGCTGTGACCGTTATAATGCAGCTACCGCGCCTTTGAAGCTTTTCCTCACCACGGCTCCCACCCTTCCTACTCGCTTCAAGAACTGCGCCATAGATGCACACCTAATGGTCGAGAACGTACCTTCCAATAACGTAGCTACGGAGAACGACGCGCAGCTTCCGACTGAAAGTGGCGCTGCCTTCTCACTCGAAAATATCCTCAGCGAGAACCACGACACGCTCGAACATCCAGGGCTCAAACAACAAGAATTAGATGCACCCACTACCGCGGCGGAGGGCTGGGATGAGGAATCTGCGAATAGATCGACGGCGGAGGGGTTTTGTGTCGAATGCGAAGGTGAGTGGGTTCCGCGGGTGCGTCGTATGGATGAGGCCATCGTCTGACGGGCTCGTATGGTGCCCATGGCAGACCAGCCTGCACAAATGTCGTGTAAAGAATGCGAGGACGATTACTGCGAAGTGTGTTTCGCCGCACAACATCGAAAAGGCACCCGAAAGAAGCACGCGGTGACGCCCATCTCAGGATCGCCCAAGCGCGCGGAGAAGCCGCAGAATGGTGTCTCGAGTGCGAAGGCAGGGACGGCGGACGGCGAGGGTAAAAGCGACAAGGTATCTGGTACTTGCGCATGGTGGTGTCGACGTGCTCTTTTGACCCTCATCCAACCCAGGTCGATGCGGACGTCGAGATGGAAGAGGATTCGGATGCAGAGCTCGACCAGACCGCTGCCAAGCCTGCTACAGGACCGTCCATGGAACTACTCGGCGCTCAACCAACCATCGGCACCACCGTCGGCGAATGGTTCGTCGAGCGCGCCAAATATATTCCCCTCCGTTTAACGCTCATCGAGCGTAAATACCTCCGTCTCCTCGATGCTGCACTTCAAGTCTCGGAGTATACCGACAAAATTGATACCCTCAGCTTCGGTCTCTCGAAAGCAAAGCGGATCGTTTATCAGATTCGTGAACTGTGCGCGATCTTGTCTGGGCTCATGTTGTCGGCGGACTACAAGCTTGGGCAAGAGCTCTTTGCGGACCGCGATTTCCAACGTAATGCAGACTTTTACCAGCAGATATTCGAGCTCGGACGGCGCCACAAGATCATGAACCCCGACAAAATGCGTACGACGTATGGCAAACTCATCTACCTCCTCCAGGTGAGCATGGAATTCCTTGGGTTTTTCGATCGAATGATCGATAACTGTGTTGCAGGACAGCCAATCGCCAGAAGTGAAGGACATGCTCAGCTTCTCATGTGTCAAATCCATCCGAACCGTGTACAGTGTACTGGAGCAGCACGGCGCTCTGGAGCTCCTTCGTGATGACCTTGTATCTGTGGCCACCAAGGAAATCTACGCCGATGGTCGATCTCGACGTGACGTTCAAAAAGACATCAAGAGCAAGGAGCGCGCGATCGAGACGCTTGCTTCTCGCTATCAACGCGAGGGTCTAAACCAGGAGAAGGTCCGTCAATGTCTCTACAGCATTGGAGATAACCATGCTTTCTTGCGGACGAACCGTGACCCTTGCGACCGCATGATTCATTACCTCAAAACGCACTTTCACCCCACGCAAGCGAAAGAACCGAAACATAGCTTGGCAATTCGGAGCGGCAAGGGTGGTGCAAGGCTCAGCCACGACCACGCAAAGCAATATGCGTACGTATTGCAAAGCCTGACGCTCTGGCGTGAAATTCTGCATGGTAGGTCTTTGGTATCTCTCGCAAGCTTGGACTCAGGCTGGCCTCCCAGACATGTTCCGGTTGTGGTCTCTCGCGGAGCAAGACTTGCTCTCTGAAAATGTCCCTTATCGTCTTCGCGACACGGGTCAGGGTCTGAACAGAGTCCAAGCCGCTCCGAAGACGCTGCGCCTGATGCATACAATCCTTCACCGTGCTCAGCAAAGCGTTGGGTCCTGGGTCGGCTCGTCCGCCATCCACATGGGCGACCACAACGTCCCCAACGCTTTGATGTTCATCGGTAAACCGACCTCGTCCTCATCGCCCCCAAGAACGTTCTGATCCCTTCTTTTGTAGACAAGTATTCTCAAATCTACCGCATCCTCCTTCCCGTTTGCAATACCCTCTCACAAATACCCAGTCTCTCAGACAAACCCGCACTGCGTTCCTACATCGAAGACGAGTTCGGTTCGATCGAAAACTGTATACGAGAGATCCTCTGCGATTTCTTCCGGCAT
>JBBPKY010000627.1:0-16692 GCA_038089495.1 Xerocomellus dryophilus
ATCTTACGGTGCAGTGTATATGTGAGTACTCGATCTGAGGTGCGTTGCGGCTTACAGTAAGTAGCTTCTGTAGGATGGCCCGTCAGCAAGACAGACAGTAACGTTATCGCTTGACGACTCCGCCGCAGCCTTTGCGTGACCGAGCAAGTCCAGAGTTTAATTGGCCAAAGAGCATCTAAGCGATGAAGTTGGGACTCACCGCCTCCTTACGAAACTATACACCTGACGGGTCCCCTGTCATGACCCTGCCAAACGGCTGATGTGACGGTCCACGGTGCTGCGTTTACCGAGTAACCGTGAAGGTCAATTTCCTTTTTCGCTCGAATTCGAGGGCTATGGTTTGGAGGAGCTGGCCCTGTGGGACTCAACATCCATTAGAAGGTCCGACGGGTGAGCTTGCCTCTTCGACACTTTCCATGGTCATTTGATCCCCTTCGGTAAGCCAGCGCCGACGGACCAAGAGATCGAAGTTGATCAAGTGACTGCGGAGCAGCAGCGCGCTGCGCCAGGCTGCATTCGCCTTTGCGGCGGTGATTTCATTTCTAGTAACTGTACAGGCTCGAGTCGGAGTAAGTATGGCGCTCAACGTCATCTTCCTGTGCAGTGCTTGTAGGCGATCCTCGGATCAGTGCTAGCAGTAAGTACCCCAGAGTTGGGGAGGTGTATAAAATTCGCTTTCTATCTCTCGAGTTAGATGCATACTCTCGATTTCCCCTCCATCACGAGTAAGCATGAGAGCGCACTCCGTGATCGTGCTCCTCGGAACGCTTGCTGGCTTGTTCACGACCTCACGAGCAGACGGTGCCATCCCGAGCTCGGACTGTCTCTGCACTAACGACCAGCCCTGCTGGCCCTCCGCCGCCACCTTCTCCCAACTCCAGTCGCAACTTTCCCAGCCATTCATCTACCCCCTTCCCACCGCTTCCGCATGTTACCCTCCCTCAAATCCATCCGGAAATTGCACCGACGTCACCACGAACTGGTACGATGGCAACTGGCGCGCATCGCACCCCGGTTCGTTGGAGATGGCCAATTTTGAGACGTACATGTTCCGCAACGGGACGATCGACGCGTGTTTTTTGAATACGAGTATCACGGGGACGTGTGGGCAGGGTCGGGTGCCTGCCGTAGGCGTGGATGCGCGTTCGGTGGCGGATATACAAGCGGCGGTTAGGTTTGCGGTCGAGCATAACCTGAAGTTGGTCATCAAGAACACGGGGTAAGTCCGTCGTACGTGGGTGCGGGTGAAGGGCGCATCGCGCACATGAGGTTCATGTCTGACGACGATTGTGGATGTAGCCATGATTTTATTGGGCGGAGCACCGCGCGGGGTGCGTTTGTGGTGTGGACGCACAACATGAAGAACATCACGTACGATGCCGCGTTTGTGCCGCAGGGTGCGTCGGGGAGTGAGACATTTGAAGGTCGGTCGGTCTATTTGAGAGGGATCTTGGATTTCGTTCGCTGATCTGTCTGTACAGCTGTGACGCTCGGTGCTGGGGTGCAGTGGTCCGAGGCGTATACCGCGGTGAACGAGCATGGACGAATCATGGTTGGTGGCTTCTCTCCGGGCGGTTCTGTCGGTGCTGCTGGTGGATGGTTGGCCGGAGGGGGACATTCTTTCCTGTCGCCCAGCTACGGTCTTGGTAAAATCCTTGTTATCGTCCCCACTACTTGCCAAGCTGATACTCCCATGAAGGCGTCGATAATGCTTTGGAACTATCTGTTGTGCTTTCTACGGGCGAATACTTGACCACGAACGAGTATCAGAATTCGGACCTATTCTGGGCTTTGCGTGGCGGCGGCGGGGGCACGTACGGGATCGTGACTTCGGTCACCTACCGCACGTACCCCTCAGTTCCGCTCCAGGTCTGGGATTACGCGGCAAATGTCACCAATTCTTCTGTGCTGCCAGAGCTAGTCGAGGCGTTTTTGCGCTACCAAATCCAATTTACGGACGACGGTTGGGGTGGATACGGCGGGATATCCAGCCAAGGGATCAGTTTCCTCTATTTTGCGCCGAATATGACCAACGAGACCGCTGCGACGACGACGCAGGCGTGGCTAAACGTCACGCAGTCCTTGGCGCCTTATGGGGTCGTGTCTACGAGTGCAACGTATAATTATTCCTGGGATGATATACTTTATCAATCGATATACGGCGGTGGGGAGGGAGGCGGTGGATATGTAATACTCTCGTCTCGCCTCCTCTCGCGAGACACAGTTACGAATAATTACAGTCAAGTCGCCCAGCTGCTCATCGACTGTAATTCGGGTTTCAGGTGAGTTCTTTTCGTATTTTCTTTCTTTGGATGGCTGACCATGATCCACACAGCACTATCGCTGGCGGCAGAGTGAGCCAGTTTGGCGCTGATTCTGCTGGATTGAATCCCGCATGGCGAAATGCGGTCGTCGAGACGACGTGTGGGATTTCTTGGGACGAGGATACGTCGTCTGCAGACATCCAGGCTATGATTCAGCAACTTCACGGACGGATCCAGGCAATGTATAACGCGACACCCAACGACGGTGCTTACTTGAACGAGGTATGTCACCGTTGCATAGAACGGGTTCACTAACACCCATACCATCACGATGTTCGAATAGGCCTCCCCCTTTGAGGTCGATTGGCAGAAAACGTTTTTCGGCGCACACTACTCGACATTGAAGAGCATTAAGAACAAGTATGATCCGTATCAGTTGTTCGTCGTTACGGAAGGGGTCGGGTCCGAGGACTGGAATAAAAACCTGACGTGTCGATATGGATCATGATGGTTATACGTCTTGTTGATATCATTCTATTTGTGTATTCCATGTTATCCAAGTATTTCCATGGCGGGACCGAGTTTCAAGTCGTGGATGTTTTGTTGTCGAGATCGCACCGATAAATTATCGTGGTGCGTGAACGGGCGAACCGTGGCCCTGAGTTTGGACTGGCCGATCTTATTTCCCATATAGCTTCGGTCCTCGGGAGAGTAGCTTGATAAGCGTGGTAGCGGGCTGTAGGGGGCTTGAATGTGTCATTTATCCTGAAAATTTGGGTTCCGAATGGTACACGTTGTGTCCTCGAGGCATCATTGCGTTGTGGCTATGCGCTGATAGGATCAATCTGGCACCGCCAAGTTTCCTCTTTCAGCGGTGGGCCTCCTTCAACGGCTCAGCCAGTGCCTCGTGTCCGTATACTTTCAAGTTGTGGAACAACGTGGATCACTTGCCACCGACACACCGAGCCAGGTGTGTGAACACAACCAAAAGGTCGGTGAGAGTTTGAGTTTGGCTCACACCCGATTATCAGAACACGAGGTATCCGCCCTCGCCAGTGGCAACGTGCCCATCCTTGAAGTTTTAGCTCCTTGCAGACAACGGCGTGCTGGGCTATAGTTTCAACTATCACCGCTTGGCCCCTTTCCGAGCTCGTATTCGTACCCAATACATACCATGTGCGCACCGATTCTTGCGGCGGCATCGGTCCATTGATCTTATTCGAATCGCACAGGCCACGCAATGCACCACCTCCGAGCCTCGGAGTAGGCGATAGGATCGGCGAGGGCGATTCCGGACTCGTCCTGGACGTTCTTCCGCCGGATTTGGCGGAGGTCGCATTTGAGAAGATGAGGTGGGAGGTGGCATGGAACGTCATGTATCATCGAGGTATGTCCGGCGCTTACACGCCGCCCACGTGCGCTCCGATGTCGTACGGTATTCACACCTTCAGGCGGGCAAGTGCCCCGACTGGTGGCGGTAGAGGGGGACGTCGCTGCGGACGGAAGGTGAGCGAAACAAAAGGCTGGTTACAGCCGATGGTAAATTATATTCATCTTTTTTTTTTTTCACTTGCTCTTGAAATAGTTTTCCGATATACCGCCATCCAGCCGACGAGCCCCCCGCACTTCGACCGTTCTCCCCGATGATCTCTCTAATTCGGGCGCATGTGCAAAAGGTACTCGATCACCCGGTAAACCATGTCCTGATTCAGCATTATCGAAGTGGCGCAGATTACATCTCAGAACATTCGGATAAGACAATAGACGTCGTCCGGGGGTCCAAGGTTGTCAACGTGAGTCTTGGTGCACAACGCGTCATGACCCTGCGCTTGAAGCGAGATGGCGTGCAAAATGCGGGGCAGGGCGGTGTTCCTCGGCCATCGCAGAAAATCCCCCTCCCTCATAACTCCATGTTCGTGTTGGGACTGGAGACCAACGCCAAGTGGTTGCACGCGATCAATCACGACAATCGGCCGATACAATTAAAGTCCCCCGAAGAGCAGTTCATGAACGGGGAGCGCATTAGCTTGACGTTTCGCCACATTGGGACGTTCCTTGCGGGCGATGGATCGCGTATCTATGGGCAGGGAGCCAAGGGCAAGACTATCGAGGACGCGCGGCCTGTCGTGAACGGAACGGAAGAAGCTGCGAGACTCCTGGAAGCATTTGGTAAGGAGAACCAGCAAAGTGAATTCGATTGGGATGCTGTATATGGGGAGGGGTCGGATGTCCTTCATTTCGCTCCGAACGCGTGACGGCTCGCATGGATTCGTGGGGACAAGGTTGGATCGCCATTTGTATGAATGAAAGATGCTGTTATTGTTGTGTTTGCTTTTCATTCACTGTCTGTTGTAAATGCCTGGCAACGCTTGCTGGCGGGTTACACGGGAACACACGACTCTTTTGTGGGCCACCACCATCGTCGACACAAATCGCGATCGCTATATTGCCGCCATCCACAGCGCAGGTAGCTACTCTTGGTTTAACGTGCACGCTGCGCGACGTGCCTTCTCGTCACTGACATTGTCATTTTTTCCAGGATCTCTAAGGCTACCGTAACTGGGACCTTGATTTGATGGTGAGCGGAACTAATTCATGTGTACCTTCCTTTTTTGGATTCCAGGGGGTTGACCTTTTTCAGGGCCGTCGCGTGTTGGTTTCTGCCGCGGGTCCTTCCTTCCTTTCCCTGCTTCAACTTTCTGCTGTCCACTGGCGGAAAGACAGAGACACGAGGCTACTAATCGTGCTACACGAGGCTCCCTCATAATTCCTGTCTCAGGTTCTTTATCTTCTTACTCTCGCCCTCCCGGCATTCATAATCTCTATTCTAAAAAAATACGACAAAAAATTCCATCTTCCCGAACGCGACACCGACGCTCTCCACGTTCACGAGCTCGCTTATTTTACTGCCTCTTTGCATGATAAATCCATTTCATTAACGAGATGTCACGACTTCAGCCCAGTAGCCCATCCGACTCCCCCAAGAGCGCGTCCCCTGGACCGTCTGACCAGCGGGGTGAGCTCTCCGAGCAACCGTCTTCGTCTACCCACCCCCGGGTATCCGAAGGTTCGGAAGGTTATCCCTCCTGGCTCCCTAGGCGCCCTCCCCCACCAGACCCAGGATCCACCATTCACTCCTCCAATGGGCAGCTCTCGCCTGGGCCTACCCCCGTCGAACCATTCAGCGTCGGTCGCAAGCCCACTCCACGTTCCGTTCGCGTCGTCAGCCTTCAGGACGCCACCCATCCTGGTCGGGATCAACGCGAGATCACAGAACAGACGAGGTTCAGTAACCCACTGCGCCCTCGTGTCTGGTCCCGCGCGACTACTGCCGGGGTGAGTCCGACATTGGTGTCAGCTGCGGTCCGTGCGCAAGACCGCGCGCCGAGTCGTCCTAAATTCAATTCGAATGGTCTCCATCCCGAACTCCTGCGAAACCCAACCGTCTTGGCTAAACTCTATTTTTACTTGTTTCCCTTCTTCATGTTTTTTCACATCCCTCTGCAAACTTTCTTTGACTTTAATGCCGTATTTATGTTGTTGCAGTGCGTGTCTTTCGTTGACGTTATCTGTTGCTTACGTGCTCACCATGACTGGTAGGATCGCAGAGTACCCCAATCCGACAGCACCTGGTGTGTCAGGATCTGGAAAGAATTGGGCACTTGGCGCGACCGCTTATATAGCTTGTTGGCTGGTTTGGATCATCATAGTGTTTGTGCTTTATGAACTTGTTTACTCCTTCTACCGTCGATGGCGTGTTAGTAAGTGCCTCTCGTCCTCGTCATCGTGGACAACCTTGACTGAGACTGTTCCAGAGCGACCGCACATCGTTCCACTCTATCTTTCGTCTTCAGGGTTCAACTTTACCTCTATGACGTCGTACACGAACTTTTGCTTCATGCAGTACATCCGATACTCAGCCTTCTTTGGGGAAAACGGTGGCCTCCGTGATGGTCTCGCCGAAACGTTCTGGTTTTATTCACAGAACTTGCCCACCGTCGCGCTCCTCTTACCTCGAGCAGGTCTCTGCGTCGCCTTGCTCCTGTCATTCTCATCTGCGAATCCGGAATACGTTGGTTTGATCGAAGCTGGCTTCAATGGTCGAGATACGACCTTCTTCCGCGCGTCTGATGGCACGTTGACGGATTACGCCCGCGGCGTTCTGTTCGCCAATGCTGCATGGACAGCATGGCGCGCGCTCGTCCTCTTCATCAGTTGGTATGTCTATTCTCACCTCGACTTGTGCCCTACTTACCCCATGACTATCCAGGATCGGCCTATGGATCTTGAGCGGTCAAGGCTGCGCGGGGCTCTGTGGTCCCCGTCACAGATGGGAGGAAGAAGATCACGAAAAGACCATGTCCGTTTACAGTGATGGTGCTGAGGATGCCGACGTACTTCCCTGGAGCTGGAGGACGTGCACGCGTCTACGCATCCAAGAAGCGTTCGACTTCTGTCTCACAGTTAAGCCGCCTGCGCGGTGGAGTACGACCATGGCCAAGAAAGAAGAAGCAGAAGGGGGGGAGTTGCTTGGTGTACAGACCGCGCCGGCCTTTGAAGTCGAGCAGGTATTGGCGGCCGTGGGCTTACCCTCTGTTCCGGCGCCTGCACGCCGAGCTGCGCTTTCGGAGGACTTGTTCGCACATCCACGGATGGGCGACGAGGCGGGCGTCGCGCCTTCACCGCTGCCCGAGTTGTCGGATATCATTCCCAAGGTGGTCAAACGATCATCCGGGGATCAAGAGATTGGGGGTCCTTCGGCGCCGTTGATGAAGTTGCCATACCCGTTCGCGGGGTATGGTGCGCAGGTGTCATCCAAGGATCAGATACCGTTCCCACCCTCCCCTGGTTCGCGGAAGGAAAAGCGCAGATCTCCAATCTCGAGCGCCTCCGAGCGTCAACGATCTTCGGGACCCGAACAAGCAGAGGAAGAAGCGAAAGAGGAAGACGAAGATGACGACGATGACGACGACGATGACGATGAGGAGGAGGAGGAAGAGGAAGAAGAGGAGGAGGAAGAGGAGGAAGAGAGCAGTGAAGCGCACCCACGCACCTCTGGCTCGATGTCTAGTCTGGGCCAGCCCATCTCCTCCCGTTATCCCTTCCAATTCCGTCACCCGCACACCCGCGGGGCATCCGTATCCTCGAGCGCTATGACACATTCTACCCCTAAATCAGACACCTCGCCCTCGTCGAATTCACGTTCCGCGTATTCGAGATCTACACAGTCGACCGGGAATGAGACATCGTCCGCGTCGCCCATGTCGCAAGCGATGAGTGGCTCTGTGATGTCAAGCCCTACGTCTGGATATGGTAGTCCGATTCCTATGCCGCCTCGCCATCCTCAACCCGGTCGAGGACGTGCCCGTGCTGGAACTATGCCTGCATTCCCATCCTCGCCTTCGCCACTCGTGTTGCCAGGGCGGATCCCTCCTAGGATTCGTACTGATAGCGAGAACACCGATCAAATGCCAGGCGGTTACGAGTCTTTCTTGAGCGAGGACGCGGACGAAGAGGTGGACGATGCAGAAGAAGAACCTCAGATGATGGAGCAGCCCGAACCAGAGGGACCCCACGAAGCGGCAGAAGGCGAAGACAGCGTGGGTCTGCTGGGCGTTGCCCAGCGCAGCCCCCGCTCGTCCAACGTGAGCAGCCGACGTCGACGTGGACGCCGTAGCGATCAGTCTAGCCCGCAATCGCGCTCGAATTCGGTGTCTTCGCGGTCTAGAGCTGGGTCTGCGGTCCGCTTGCGCACGCAGTCGCTCATTCAAAGTCTGGGCAACGCATCACGGTCATCGGTCGAGCTCGTGCAGTCGATGCGCACCCGGGCCAACTCGTCGAGAGCAAGACTCGAGGAAGACATGGTCTACTCGTCTGATTCGCGTTCCCATTCTGGGAGCGCGTCGCATGCCAGTAGCAGTCATGAGAACTACACGTTTGGACAGCCGATGTTGTCACCGATGCGTCGAGCGTCGTCCCATGGCGTGCTCCCAACTGCCTCGAACGTGTCCATCTCGGCGCCATCCGAGGCCACGACCTCGCGGTTGACGGCGCGTCAAGAATCACAATCACGTGAGCGCGGCACGGAGAGAGCGGGGATCGCTATTCCATCACCCGGAGGCGCTGAGAGTCGACCGGATATCAGTACCGCAGCGCAGTCCTTTATCACTGCGCCAGCGACGATCGCAGGGACGTCTGATTCGAGCGATCAAGTACCGTCGATCTGGGGGGACGCGTCGCATATGGTTGACAGACCAGGCACGGAGTGGCGACCTGCATGAGCAGCATGGCTTTTTTAACGAACGAACGACACCCGCGACCATCCCAACCTCGCGCGCCCAGTCTTGGATATCAACAGTCATACGGACGGTCGGATTCAGACTCTTTTCCTCTTTTCTTCCTCGCGGCCTGACCTGCATTTTCAAGCATCGTACTATTAACTTTATCCTTACATCCACATTGCCATCCATCTATTCTTTATTGCACGCGATACATGTGTTGTTTTTTTTGCTTGATTTCCTCTTTCCCCTTTTTCCTCTATCACTTGACTCTTTGTCCCTGCACTTTAGTCACCTTGTGTTGTCGTCGTTACATGCATAACTTTCATCATAGGTCGTGTTCATGTGCTGTCGACATGATAATCCTACATGCGTTGTTCAAATGTTGTCTGAGCAACCCCGCGTGCGAAACGATCGAGTTGGGAAACCGTTGATGACGGTTGTTGCTCCAGCGCTGACGATTGGACTTTGTGAAACACGATAGCCACTCGATTGGAGCGGTCGACGGCCCGAAGAGATCGTCACGCGTCAAACGACCAGCTGCTGCATCCAAAAGAATCCCAAAAGCCAAATCCATTACCTATCCTCAGACCTCCAAAAAAGAAGAGAAAAAAAAACGTCGCGTCGTCATCAAATTAATTTATCATCGATACAAGCCAACGAAAAAGAAGAAAGTGAGAGAGAGAAATGGACATGAAGAGTAAATAATAGTACGCGTAGCGATACGAGGATAAAGCGCGACCATGATGCAATACCTATACCATCTCGTTTCTACCCAGGTCAGTCGCCGGTGGGCGCGTCACGGAAAGGCGAAAAGGGGGGAGAGCGAGCGAGAAAGAACGGGAGTATATCACAAATGTGCGGATGGAGAGCATATTATCGCCGCCAGGGGTCGTGCATTGCAATGGGTGGATTCGAGGAAAAAGGTGAGAAAGCGAGAGGAAGAGAACGAAACGCCGCATCACAACTTGAGCTCGGTCAATACCCTCCTCGCCAACATCTGGTACTGCCACCCATCCCCGCCCGCTCTCCGAAACTGGATCCCGTGAAGTGGTAACCATGGGACCTACGCATGCAGGGCGCGTCAGCACGCTCAGTGACAAGGCACGCCAGCACGCACCTTGATAATATTGATCTCAAAGCGAACCGACAGCGAGTTCGCACCCATCATTTCAAATACCTCTCGGTCCACTTCACCCGTGGGGAAAGGTGTCAATGTCGGCCGTGGGGTTTGTGGTGGCGGTGGCGGCACTTGCATCTGCGACGTCGTGCCAAAATCTCTTGGTATTGGTGGCAAGACCTTGCTCTTGGTCGGCGAATGCGGTCGCAACGTCTGTGACTCATCTGGGGGCGACGCGACCGTCGTCGTCGTCCCATTCGCCTCCGGATGCCGCGACCCCTCGGCAAGAATCGTATGTGCCGTCGACGACACGTTGAAAAACGACGACGATCCGCTACTCGGCGTCGCGCTCAATGCCGTCCCGGCCGAAGGTCGAGTCGGAAGATCCTTGTCGGGCGTGGTGAGTTCGGACTCTTTCTCCCTGATACTTTCCCGATCGCGCGACTTGACACCAAAGGAGAGCTTCGAGGCTTTCTTGACCAACGAGCGAGGGGTTTTGCCGGTCTCGTTGGAACCTGACGAGCCGCGCCGACGATGGTTGCTAGGACGAGACTGCGCATTCTCAGGGACGGACGAGATATCTATAGATGGTATATGAATGCATTCGAACCCGCCCTTGGTTTCACGGTATTGGACCTGCATCCGATCGAGCACCTTCTTTATGTCCGCCTTGAGAACCGAAGGTGGCTTCGTCGACGTCGTGGAGACGCTGTTCGACGTGTCGTTTCAGCACTACCATCACAAGGAGAGAAGGATTCATGTACCTGAACAACCCTTTCAAATGAACGGGTTTAAAGTCCTTGTCCATGTGGGAAGCATCCCTAAAGCTCTCGTCCCGCGAATCAGACGTCTCGTGCTCCGCATTCTCCTCGACCTCCTCCGTACGCCCGAATGGGCTAACCGGTACCGGTCGTCCATTGCTGGTCCCGTATCCCGTCGAAGGTCGTCGATGCCGGCCAATCGTACCACCAATACTCGGAAGTAACGCACCCCCCGTACTGCTCCGTCGCTCATGACGTAGCGCCCGGCCCTGCGGATCCAGAATTGTCGCCGCCCGCCGATGTGTGTGCGACAACGGCTGACTCTGACTCGCAGACAGCGGTGGTGCCGGCGAAAACGTGCTCTGCCGCCGACTCTCCGGCTCTGCGCCATTCTTCTCGTTAAACACGTCGACGGCATTCGTCCGCTTCTCCGCCTCCGTATCTGTCGCGGCCTTGAGCGGCACACCCCCCACGATCGTCGTCCGCTTGCCGATACTCCCGTGCCCCGGCTTTCCATCGTTCCCGCGGGCGCCGCCAACCAACAACGTCCCGAACCGCTTAACGAGCGTCGCACCCGTCGAGAGTGGCCCGTCGTGCACACCCCGTTCGTCCTCGCCAGCAATCTTCTCCTTGGCCATCGCAAACTCGCCGACCTCCGGACCAGCCGTGTGGGGCATTTGCATGTCCTCTGCGTGTTCGTCCACGGGCCTTTCCGTCCCTCCAAACATCCCACCCAAGCCACGTAGAACCGTCGGACGTTGGCTGAGACTGTGACTACGACGATGTGTAGACGCGGGTGGTGCACGAGGCAGGGCGGTGCCAGTGGTGGGTGTTGTCGGGACGGCGGAGAGGTCGACCCGCTTCGCTGATGGTGGTGGTGGCGGTGGCGGCAGCCCAACATCGCGCGCCCTCGGTTGCCCGTGGAACGTCGCAGCCGTAGGCGACGCCGCGGCAGGTGTTGCATCGTAGGACATGCCAGAGTAGTGTGAAGTTTCTGGTGCTGGCAAACGGGGAAGAGGCATGCTGTAATCGGCTCTGGCGGAGGCGGACGTGGCGAGTGGTTGAGGTTCACGCTTGGCGAGTTGGGGTTGCGCCTTGGCGCCAAACACGTTCGGGACGGTGGCTTGGTCGGCGACGGGTGCACCGGGAACGGCACCGGATTGGATGGAGAGCTGAGAACTGGCAAAGTGGCCGGGTCCATACACGCGTTCGCGCTCGAGCTTCTCCCGAGCGAGGTAATACATGGAAATAAGCGGATGGAACCCACGCGTAGGATCCACAGGTTCGCGACCGGGCTCAGTGATCGAGAGATGCGATTGGGAGTTGGGTGGGGAATGGGATGGGGTCGTTGGTGGTGAAGAGGCGGGCGAAAAGAGCTTCCGACGGTAAAAGTCGAACCCTGAGAACCGTTTGGATTTCTTGGATGGGGTCAAGCCATCCTTGTGAAGGTTGGACGAGGAGCCGTCAAAGGAGATTGCGAGAGAAGAGTTGGAGAATGATTCACCCCAGCGACTGCCGTTTCGACCACGCTTTCTGTCCCAAGTAGCGACAGCGCGAACATAGGCTTCGGACTCGAGGACCGCGACCAGCTTACGCTCGATCTCGTCCTCGGAGCCAAACTCGAACCCCTTCATGCCTCGGACGACCTGCCGATCGAGTTCGTCCACGCGGAGTGGTTCCCGATGGACGAGATGAGAGTCGGGTGGTCCGCTAAATCCACGGACCATCCATGGGTGCTCCAGTACCTCGGCCAAGGAGGCACGTGCGGCAGGGTTGGTGACGAGCATCCGCGATAACAAGTGCTTGCATTCTGCTCACGGGATTAGCAAAGGCGCATGCCGCAAGGGCATATCGACGCACCAGCGCTTAGCCAGACGGGATACTCGACAAAACCACGCTTAATCTTTGCGTGCAACGCAGGCATGCTCTGATCGTCGAAGGGAACCTTGCCACAGACAAGGACATAGAGGACGACGCCGAAGCTCCATACGTCGACCTCGGGACCGGTATAAACTTTTGCATTCAATAATTCAGGGGCAGCAAAGTATAATGAGCCGCAGAACGTAGAGAGACGTTCGGCGGGGTCGTATAAATTTGAGAGACCGAAATCGATAATCTTGATGTTTCCGGTCTCTGATATAAGTATGTTCTCGATTTTAAGATCTGGAAGAGGGGTGGGTGAATACGCGGCATGTGAGGGACAAGAGAGGGAAAGTACCACGATGAACCACATTATTGCGGTGACAATAGTCGAGTGCACTGCCAATCTGGCGAGCAAACTTGCGTGCGACACGTTCGCGCAGTCGACCGTGGCTGATGATGTAGTCGAGCATCTGACCGCCGCTCACGTACTCGAAGACCATGTAGTAATGATGTTGATGGATGATCATTTCGCGCATGCCGCAGATATAGGGATGGTGGAGGAGCATGGATAGAGCGGCCTCGCGGATTGTCCGGATCTCCTTGGAGGCATCTTTGGAGGCCTGTTTTGCGATAGCCTCTGGGGAGGCGTTTGAGCCGTTGGGAAGGGATGTGGAAGGGTGGACGCGGGGAAGGATCTTTATGGCGAGCTAGGGGAAAAAGTGAGCGAGACGCGGGGAGGTGTTGTGGGCGACGGACCCTCTCTTCCGTGACGTTGTGGGTCGCGAGCTTGACCTTGCCCATGCTGCCTGCGCCGAGGGTCTTTGTGAGGGTATAGTCGCCGAGGACTCTGTTTGCGGTGCGGGACTGTTTGGCGGCAGAGGCATGGCGGTGTTTCTGGTCGGCCATGGGCTGTCTGTCGCGATCCGAGGAGCTTGTTTGTGGGGACGTGTTGTAGGCCTGGGGGGGCATGGAGATGGGCCGGGTGTGGTGTGCCCGCGCGGACGGGACTGGGAGGGGGCGTGGGACGGCCGTCGTGGAGGGAGGAGGAGGAGAATGTGGCTGGGCTGTAGCCGAGCGAATGGGCAGGTCAAACTCGAACCCAGCCCGTCCAACGCCCCCGTCTGCCGGTGTTTCCTCGCGCAGCACCGTCGCGACCGGCCCTGCGTAGAACATGCTCGCTCCCTCCACCATCGTTGACTATCAACCCCTTCAAGGCAGTGCCCTGCGCCCTCGGCGCTCAGCGGCGTAAATCAGGCTCGTCAGGGCCAGGCGCCTTCTCTGTTGCACACCCACGGCCCCCCCTTACTGCGGTACAAACACTGCGCTAATGCTAATGCGGAGCGGAGTCGGAGTCCCTCACAAAAATGTCTGTTGATTTGTCCGAGTATGACTTTGTCTGGGTTCACAGCCCACCTCGTGTTCTTTCGGGCGAACCCGTGTCCATCAAGAACGCTCCCAAGCTGTGGGCGCTAATCGTGCCCCATCAGCTCTGACATGTGCGCAAAGGGTCACGACGGACGCTCGTTCAAGCGACCCAGCTGCTCTTGGACCGTAACCCACAGGAACAAGTACCACTCTACTATCATTCCCCGTCGTTTCTAACGGAACACATGGACAGCACCTTCTGCTTCTTTGATCGAGATCCATCAACAAAGAACCCCATAATACCGCCAGGGAATATTTTATCATAATATCACACCCATCTTCGTCTTCACCCACCCGGGATACGAACCGGTCGCTCCTTTGCTTGCTTGCACGTCTGTCCATCAAGCCACGTCGACGATTCAGCCCACCAACATATTCCACGCCATGGTCGGCTTGGGTTCCAGTGCTCGCCAACGTACTCGTCAGGTTTGCGATGACCTTGCGATCGCTTCGCTCGATTACCGGCAAGAGGTACCTCGACACCAATGCTAGACCTATCACGTTCTGCCCAAACGCAGTGTCCGGCGCGAGACCCCACCTCCAAGAAAACCGGATCTACAAGCACAGCCACGTCCTCGTATCAAACAATCAACCACAGCAGCATTGTTGATCAAATAGTTGAGACGCCGTCCAGGATCTGAGCATCTGCCACCCCGGCTTTGGCGCTTTCTCGGTCTGTCACGTCGGGCGTGTACAGTTTACCTCAAGCCTCCCAACTCGGTCGCAGTAGAGGGTAAACGACACGAGGCAAATGCAGTGTACCGCGGGGATTACCGGTCCATCTCAAGGCCGATCCGTCGCGAGGCGCTGCGCAGTGCGGAGGTCGCACCAGTTACAGCCATCGCAATATTCCTTTGTGGAACAGTGTTCGACGAAGACTTTTCCCGTCAGAAACCACGTGTATCCCCCCGCCGCATCGACAAGTGGACTGCCTTGGCAGTAGAAGACCGTAACCGATGTCTAGGAGGATGTGTCCCACACAGGGATTATTGAGGCCGGAATCTTGTTTGAATACCGGGGCACCAGTCGATCACGTGACAGGGACAGCTTCAAATTGCAACTATATTTTGTTCCATGTGTCCCTTGTGGTGCGTCGTTTCAGGAGTTGGGGTTGGGCTGACTGAATCGCTGATGAATATCTGAATTGCCATTGAAGAGAATCCTGGCACCAACAGTAAAAGTTACTTAACTTTGTAGACCGTCAGAAGGGGACACCAATCGATTTGGTAGGGTCAAGGTCCTTGTATGGGTGTGTTTTTATGGGCTTAAGAGATCATTATATTGCAGACTTCTATCCACTGTATCTGCACATTTCGAAAAGGTACATTTTTGGCCTCGCAAACTTGGGCTGTGGGACAAGAACCCATTTTTTACCCCATGTGTTTCGTAGTGCTTCAGCGC
This sequence comes from Xerocomellus dryophilus, assembly GCA_038089495.1. Taxonomy (NCBI): domain Eukaryota; kingdom Fungi; phylum Basidiomycota; class Agaricomycetes; order Boletales; family Boletaceae; genus Xerocomellus; species Xerocomellus dryophilus. The sequence continues at coordinate 15,113 of JBBPKY010000627.1, forward strand.
GCTGATGGGCGCTGCCAAGTTTGTCAATACGAGTCATGGCATATATCCACTTGATGAATATCATTGACCGTGATCACCACAGGACAAAGGCGAATATCGTCATCATGCATGATTCAAGACGTGGTACTCATCGGCGCCCTCACCACTCGTCCACTGAGCCTTGGAAGTATGTCATTGGAGACAAACCCGCCACAGTTGATGACCCCAAATTCTGAATCACTCGACTTGACATTGAATGGTAAGGAGTAATATATCGGTATTGATAGTACAACGCCTCGACAACGATGTCAGGTGCTTACTTGAAAGTCGAAAATCAAGGGCCTAATCGACGTCCAAGTCGTCCGGAATCCTTTTGCCAAGCGGTACTCTTACTGGCCAGCCCAGCAGGATATCCCCAAGACATGTTCGACCGCATTCGGAGGACGGGTTTATATCTCAGTTACCACGACGTGCAAGTCTCGGGCAAATGTGCAATATTTCTCTTTGCATAGGTCAATTGGAACTGGACCACGTGGCTAAGTTGGGCGTCAAACAGCGCCGCACTACGACCCTTTGGTCTCATACGAGCGACAGCTTATCTATGAACTTAGTCATCCATCTGCGATGAGTTCACCTTATGATCTCGTCAGCCCTGTGTTGCCTCAGGCATTGCGACTCGCCTGATACCAAGCATCTGCGAGTCTCCCACAGAACGTCGGCGATCTTCAAAGTGAAAACGATACGATAAGCCAAACACCCTCCCGCGAAGAAGAGCGCCTTCTCGTGAGCAATGCCAGTGTCATAACTGCCCTGGAAAATCTGTTCAGCTGGAGGTGAGGACCTCATTCCTCGGCCCCTGTTTTCCTGGACAGCCGTCGATTCTGTGTAGAGAAAAGGACCGGATGTGCAGGACGACCAAACTGTCTAGCATGGAATCGGTTCGCTTTCAGCGGGCCATGTATCGAATCTGGCTCATGTCTGTGCTTTATGGGCCTCGTCGGTTCGTTCCGACGCGCTGGTCTTCCGACAAAGACTCTGATGATCGTGAATCGGATCTCGCCAAGAGCTGGGAGGATCAGAAGACCTTCCTCCAGCAATTCTCGTCGCAAGAGCTTTTCCAGATACGCCAATTAGCTCAGTTTCTCGTCTTTTCGATTGCCGGATGGGCTGTCACTGCAGAAGGGACTGGTATGAATAGCACTCAGTACACGTGTTGGTCTTGGAATACTTCTTACAGATTTCCGAGTTTTAACGATCACATCCGCTCAGACGACTGGAATGGAATGTTTCTCTTTGCAGGTCCCCACATCATTCTACGCTGTTATGAAGATGCGACATATACCCATCTCCCAAGGGAGTATCTGGATGACGATGGCCCATACTGTTGGAATTCTGGTATTTCTTATTCAGATTTATTATTCCTGATACCAGATTCTAGAACGGTCTATGACCTTATCTTTATGCTATTCATATTACTCATCCTTATCTTTAGTCAACAGATATGACGTCAGTCCTTATCTCTTATCATGACGTCATTATCACGCCATACGGTGTCATTCTTGCACCATGGCTTATCAGCCAATCATGGCTTACCTTCTTAT
>JBBPKY010000628.1:0-16682 GCA_038089495.1 Xerocomellus dryophilus
GCAGCCAACAGACGCCGGTCCCGGACTCACGTACGAATCATGAGATTTGTTGAGGAGCATCCCAGAGCGATGTCTCCGGCTACCTAAAGTCCAACAACTTTTCAACGGGAGCAGATCACTATGAAACCATGGTCCTGATGCTCACTGCTATAAATATGATACCAGCTGACACAGAGATAAGCTGCGTGGAATGATAGCGATAATAACGAAAACTGACGTAGACAATTGAAATCACTTGAAGGCGGATTTGCCCTAATTGCACTGGGGTTGAAATGAACGAGTTACCCCATTTATCTTGTTCCTCAACACTTACAGTAGAAGAAGGAAAATGAATAGGAACATCCGTCCAACAAGGTAAGGGATCTCCATCAGGTGTCATCCTTTTGAAACCACTTCGAGATACACTCGGCGACTCACCAAAGCCCATGGGAACGCTAGACGCCCACGAATGACTGCGTATTCCACCTTGAGATATGAGAAATATTCCCACCTGAGTTACGATTCATGAACGCGTTTCTCAAGGTGGAGAAGGTGAACGTACCCATAGAGACCCAGTAGAAGAAATGTTATATTCGTATTAATATTGGAAAGGCGAGCTTGCACGGCTGGATCTTTCCATTGGACCATCGCTCGAGCTCGAGAATGCGGCTAGTCAGCGAGCGCCACTTGTGCAATGAGAGGAGGATTGGCAAAAAAGCCCAGTAATTGGGATGCTTTCCACCGATTTTGTAAGAACACCTCGGTAGCTCACCATTCTCACACACCAGACCAAGATCAAGTTGGGATGACGGAATTGAAAAGGGAAACTCTCACAGACGTCAGGGCGGCGTCGCCCCGTCCCCCAATCAGACTCCCGAATCGTAATGGTCTAGGGAGAGTCACCAGGCGATGACGTTATGAGTTCCCACCACAGGATCAGATTCAAAATGTATTTGACCGCCGATTGACTGTTCTGCGTTTGTCTCTGCAGGGTTCGGGGACTTTGTATTGACCACTGTCAATAACTTGGCAAGTTATCGGGAAACGGTTTCAGGGCTTGCTACTAAATCGCGCGATCGTCTGGATATCAACCCTTCAAGTCTTGACACTGACTCAATGGACCTAACCTTGAAGCGCCTCTCCAACGGCATAAGAAATCCTTATGCCTCCCTACCTATCAGGGATGTCATCAACCCTAGTGAGAAAACTCCCTTATAACCTGAACTGGAATCAGGTTGACCGTTGAGGTTATCCCCGTCAACTATGAAGGTCGATGAGTATCAATTGATGGCGAGGGCGATAGCTTGTAGTCGGGAAAGACCGACGATATGACATGGTGGGCGACGAGTAGAGATCAACAATACTTGACCATCGTAGATATTGTAGCGGTTTGCTTATCGATACTTTTCGTATGAGAACAGTGGTTACCCGACGAACTTGTCAACACAACATGAGAGAGCGCGTGCCTCTGAGTCGACAAATCGGGTCCGTAGTATTGCTTGGGGGCTCGCCGAGAGTATGTATCTCTATTGGCACAAGCCATCATCGGATCGGGAAAATTCACACCGATCGGGCCGGCCCGAGTACCAAGCAAGTGGGGAGATAGAAGACCGGTACATGCTGGCGTTCCCAGTGATTCGTGCGGATGGGACGGGGGTTCCTATTTCATGTAAGAACTCGAGTGGGTAGGGGAGTAAGATGGGACGACGGACTGGGATCAAGAGTGTAGGTAGCGTTGGGATACAATGCGGAGCGCCACCGACTACCTCGAAGAGTAACACGAGGGAAAACTTGCTCACCGTATCACGCATTTTAATCTTTCTCTGCTCAAATGCCAATCTGAGTTGGAGAAGAGAAACCCTTGTCCCCATTCAGTTTCACCTGCCTTCATGTACCGAATAGATTGAATCTGGGGTCGATTAGCGGAGTTTGTGCGTGGCGTTGTGCCCACACCCTGAGTTCGGCATCCAACCATCGCGCCTATCGTAGTATGAGATTGTTTTCGTTTGCATGGGGAAGGCTCGAATGAGATCAGAGAACGTTAATTGAACCAGTGTTCTCAAGCTGATGAATCGCTATAAACGCATGCCGCGTAGTAGAGTCGCATTTATCGCAGGCACGGTAAATACTTTCTTCGACACCTGGGTAAGTAGTTCGATGGTTAGTGGGTAGGACCTTAGAGATTTAGAGATATACTTGGTTGCGAATTTATATTTACCGAGAACTATATGGATATCTGGTGGGATGAATACTGAGTAGTAACCTGCGATACATTAGGTGATCGAGGCAGTCGTATGGTGACGACCAAGCCTGGATATTGGTTCATTTGGCGGTCTCCATATTCGGAGACTTGTTGTATAACTGAAGTAATTTCAGTTTTCGTCGAACATCATGGGCTTGAGTGATGCTCACCTTCCACGAGGTGAAAGTGGGTGTCGGCCGAGGTGAGTATATGATGTAATGGTAGAATTTCAGAAAGAAAACAGACCCAAGACGAATACAGGATCTATCACAGGACGGAACCAAGTCGGTCCCATAAAATATAACCCGCAGGCATATTACTACTTGCAGTGCGTCACGCTAAAAACAACGAGGCTGTTGCGGTGGGACTACTGCATTCTGCTGCGCCGCATTAGCTTCGGGATCCAAAGGAAATCCTCCGGATCCAAGGAAGGGATCGATGGTCAGGGACACTGAGGTCACAACGATCACGAGCGTAGCGGCTTTTTGTTCTGCTATTGCGAAGAGTAAGCGTCGAAGTGTCGTTTCTCCTGAACGAAACTGACCAGTGTCAAGATTTCCGACTCGAGGACTCTTACTTCCTCTTCAAGTCGCTGCCGCTGTTTCGACAGCATCTGCACCCTACGCTCCTCACGTTTATTTGCAGTTGGGGCTGTTGCTGCGCGAGACTGCATGGCTTGGGCTGCTTCTACCTGTCTCGAACAATCTGTCAATGATTTCGTCTCTTTCAGGATGAGGGTCGACCTTGCTTTGGATCAAAGCCTGCTTGCGGCCGAGGGCCTTCAGGCCTTTTTCTGCACGCTCGATGAGCTCATTGATCTGTGGTTCGATCTCATCTGCGAGGTCTGCTTTGTATCTACGCACGGTGCCTTCGTCTATGAGGAGAAAGACCTGGACGCAGTCAGTCGATAATATAATGGGGACAATCACATGAAACATACCTTCTGATTCTCCAATACCTTAGTCATCCTCGGTAGATCAAACGTCCCGTTACGGAGGAGCTGCTGAGCCTCGTATGTCTGTTTGTCATGAGGATCGACGCCGATTGACTACGCGATTTGTGTTACCTCTTCACAGCAATCCTCCATCGCGAGCACACATTCTCGCAGATTTGGAGGACAGACTGCGTTGGCATCGCCGCGATAGAATTCATGCGAACCTGCAAAGACAGATTCTCTCGGCCTGGGTAGTGCTGAGAGACGGGGCATGGGAACTGGGAACACGAGGCCGACGCGTCCGATGAATGAATCGGAGATTGAAATCTCACGGAGAAAATATATAAACTTTCCGACTCCGAACTTGATTGATTTTCCCAGTGTCCATCCAACCGCACGAAACGTTAGCCCTCGGCACAGTTAACTCTGAATAGCGTCTAGTTTCAGGTTGGTGGAGCGAGGTGTCCGTTTGGGCGCTCACGAGATCAAGCGCCGCTGCCTAGCTCGCTCTCTCTGTGGTACCCTGTGGCTGAGTCCGCTTTGCGGTGTTGATTCGTTGCAGGAGATCCGAGGGCTGATGTAGGGTGGCCGCGCGGCGTCATATTCCTGTATCTTCCGTATCCGCTTCTCTCCCGAGGAGTTGCTACTATGTGGCCTTGACGGTTGGGTGAAACCATGATGCATACAATTCATTGACAGTATTCGTTTGTGATATTAGAGCCTTGTTATCGAGATCAGACTAGTTTTCAAGAACCTTCCCAATCAGAAAGTGCGGCATTCGCGCTACAATTTTCATTTAGGTCTTGCTTCATGTGTTGCCGAACCATATGCACACCGGGTACGCTCCCGACTCAGGATCCCGCAAGGAACAAGGAAGTTTTCCGCCGGCGCAAGGCGGGGTCCTGAGGTAAGTGTAATTTTCTTATTTTGCTCCGCGGCAGTTTTCGTGTTTGAGCGCGAGCACGAGTTACACTGCGGTAGATGACGGTCAAGCTCGTTGGTAAGTATCTGCTGTGCGCCGCCGTGACACTGAAGCCAAGGTTGCTCGAGCACCTGACAGGTTAAAGTTCAGCGGTCAGCGATCTGTTCCCAGTGGCGAGTGCACGCTCCATTAAACGATCTTCTCACCAGCTGGTACAATATTCATCCAGTGATATCTGGGTGATATGCATACACATGCAAGTATTGTGGTCCGTCTGTCAACAATATCCGCTGTTTCCCGCCCTATGTGATTGGGTTTGTCAACCACAGGAGTCCTCGTATCCTGAAATTCACATTGTAGCCTTCAAGTTTGCGGCGCGCAGGGTCACTCATCACAAAGTGTACCAGTGTGTTTCGAACCCGAGCTAGCACCAACACATCTTATCCGGTAGCGAGCGATACTTCAGATGATGATCTCTGAATTCATTTTGTCCTTTGACTAACCTTCGAACACTGAGTACTGAGTAATTACGGATGTTGGACGCTCAGCCGAGTGCGCACTCAAAACTTGGGCACGGCCGAATCGTCCTGGAATTGCAAATATCCTGATTTGGCAGTTTGTTCCCATATGCAGTACAAATTGATTGGTCTTCAATTTCCGAAAATTTGAGTGCACCAGACGGGATGCAGACACTCGCGCGAGGGGTGCCCTGCTCATGGCACTGGGCACTTCGCTCATGTCCTCGACCGTCCTCGAAACTCCTCCCCGTGTCTCCCCTGGGTTGGCGGGCTGCCTCGACTGCCACCGCGCGTGCCCCGGAGAACACAGAATTACCACAGTACAGTTACCCCAAGTATGAGCTGTCAGAGGCAGACCTCAAGCGGATCAACTTCCAGAGGAACATCGGTGTTTCCGCGCACATCGACTCCGGCAAGACCACCCTCACGGAACGTGTTCTCTTTTACACCGGTCGAATTCGTGAGATTCATGAGGTTCGTGTTTCGTTTTGTGCCCTTGAATACCACCCCGTCTAAACAACGTACACAGGTCCGTGGTCGGGACGCCGTCGGTGCCAAGATGGATAGCATGGAACTGGAACGAGAAAAAGGTATCACCATCCAGAGTGCGGCCACCTTTTGCGACTGGGAAGCGCTATCCCCCACCACTGGCGAAAAGCAAAACTATGCCATCAACATCATTGATACCCCAGGTCAGCACTCCTTCCTAGACGAAACACACAATTTGACTTGAAGAGTGACGCAGGACACGTCGACTTTACTATTGAGGTTGAGCGCGCCCTCCGTGTGCTTGATGGCGCCATCTTGGTCTTGTGTGCTGTTTCTGGTGTTCAGAGTCAGACTACTACGGTCGATCGTCAGATGCGTCGTTATAGCGTCCCTCGAATATCCTTCATCAACAAAATGGATAGGTGGGACCTAGTTCATTGATGCGATGTTAAAACACTGAGTCACATCTTCCAGACCCGGGGCAAATCCCTGGAGAGTTATCGATCAAATCCGCTCTAAGCTCAAGATTGCTGCTGCGGCAGTCCAGGTCCCTATTGGTGTCGAAGACGAGCTCAAGGGTGTCGTAGATCTCGTTCGTTGGAAGGCGATCTACAATGAGGGCGAGAAAGGGTACTTTGATTTGATTACTCCCTCCGGCCCCCAGCCTCACTCATACGTCTGTTTAGCATCAAAGTCGTGGAATCAGATGAGATCCCAGCTGAGGCCATTGATCTCGCCAAGGAGAAACGTGCCGAGCTCATCGAGCAACTTGCCGAAGTCGACGATGAGATTGCCGACATGGTTCTTGCCGATGAAACACCCTCTGGCCATCAGATGGCCGATGCTATCCGCCGCGCAACCGTCGGTCTCAAATTCTCCCCTGTCTTCCTCGGTTCGGCCATTAAGAACACGGCTGTACAACCTATGTTGGATGGTGTTTGCGCTTACCTTGCCAATCCCGCTGAGTCGGTTGTTACTGCTCATGATACGAGATTACCACACGGTTCACCTTCCGTCCCGCTTGTCCCTGCTGCCGAAGCACCTCTTGTTGCATTGGCTTTCAAATTAGAGGAAGGACGGTTTGGTCAGTTGACCTACATGCGGGTATACCAGGGTACTTTGAAGAAGGGATCCTTCATCTTCAATGCTCGCACTGATAAGAAGGTCAAAGTTCCTCGCTTGGTTCGTATGCACAGTAATGAGATGGAGGTCAGTGGTCCCTTTCCCGGTGTCTTGTTGATACACTCAACCGCTCTCCAGGACATAGATTCCATTGGGCCTGGTGAAATTTGTGCCGTTTTCGGTGTCGAGTGTTCGTCTGGTGATACTTTTACGGATGGCTCTTCGAGTTTCTCCATGGTTAGTCCAGTTGCGACAGTCACGGGTAGACTTATATGATTGTGCAGACCTCCATGTTTGTCCCTGAGCCCGTCATCTCATTGGCCATCAAGCCTCAAGGACAAGAGACACCCAACTTCTCTCGTGCTCTCAATCGATTTCAAAAGGAAGACCCGACGTTCAAAGTGCACATCGATCGCGAGAGCAAAGAGGTATATGCCACTTCATTTGCCCATCTTGGCTCTATCTTACCTGTGTGTCAGACCATTATTTCTGGAATGGGTGAACTTCATCTCGAGATATATATCGAACGGATGCGTCGTGAATACGGCGTCGTTGTTTCGAGTGGTAAACCTCGCGTCGCCTACCGCGAGACGATCACGGAGCGTGCCGAGTTCTACCATACCCATAAGAAACAAACTGGTGGTGCTGGTCAGTTTGCCCGAGTGATCGGGTATGTGGAGCCCGTCCCGTTCGATCCAGAAAATGGGCAGGATAGGGAGTTTGTGAACACTGTCATGGGAGGGAACATCCCTCACAACTACATTCCTGCATGTGAAAAGGTGTGTTGTCATGTTCCGATACTGCGTTCACGAGGAGGAAATTCTTCGAAGCCTTGAGCTGACGTCCACATGTTGCGTCTTCTAGGGTTGGTTCGAAGCACTCGAGAAGGGCACACTCTCGGGGAACCCGATAGTCGGTGCCCGGATGGTCCTCCAAGATGGTTCGTACCACGTCGTGGACTCTTCTGAGCTCGCCTTCCGCATCGCGACCATTGCCGCCTTCCGTGAGATCTATTCGAAGACGAAGCCAATCATCTTGGAACCGATCATGACAGTCGAGGTCGTTGCACCGGGTGAGTTCCAGGCGGCGGTGATCGGGAGTCTGAATGCTCGGCGGGGGACGATTTTGGATAGCGAAGTGCGGAACGAGGAGTTTACGTGTACAGCGGAGGTGCCGTTGAACGACATGTTTGGGTATTCGAGTCAATTGAGGGGGGTGACGCAGGGCAAGGGAGAGTTTAGTATGGAGTATAGAGTGCGTTCCTTTTTTTTTTTTGGTGGGCTCCGACGTTGAAGAGGACTGACGGTTTTTTTTCTTCGCAGACTCACTTGCCGGTGCTACCACATCTGCAGAAAGAGCTCGAAGAGGCCCATAAAAAGACGATGCCTCAGGCAAAGAAGTAAATATGGTCGTCGATGAGGTGAGACTAGAGTTAGAGTCTGGCATCTTTATCATTGCACATATAGAAATTATTGCATGCACTTAATATTGTACGCACTTATCTACTATTTCGTTCATTAACACGCACCCTCTCTCATGATAGTTGATGTATTGGCTGGAGACGGTTGATGCGCGTCGCTCTAGACCTGTGATGGTCGACTCGGGGGACCAACTTACTACTGCTGCTCTTACAGTGATTGCATCTTGAGAACAGCTTCTCGACCGTGTCCAACTGCAAGACGTCGCCGACACGGCTCCATGCATTTCATCAGCTAGAAGGCCGATCACTCACGGTTATCGTTGGCAACGCCATTCGTAAGTTCGGGGGCTGCGGTGAATATGTAGTCAGGCTAGCCGGGAACCAGGGGATTGTTGCGCGATGCACGGCAGCTTTGGGGGTGCAGCCGTCATCGAAGGGTGACCTGAGAGATATCTCCGCCCATCGGTTGGCGCGCCAGGTACTGAGCGGGTGAGGGATGGGGGCTCCAGGCCAAATTACCAGTGGGGAATGCCCAGACATAATGGTGAATTGCCCAAGGGGGTAACTGGTACCACGGAGAAAGACCGTTGACTGCCGGCATTGGATTGACGGGCCGATCTGGCGTTTGGGGAGTAACATATCAACGAAGATGCAGGACAGGCGTGCCAAAAGAAATATTACCTGTATTCGCCTGAATACCAGGATTTCCGCGACCTGGAAAGTGATCGGGATGCCGTGGCTCCACACAAGTCCTCCAACGGCGTAGCGCACGGCAGGGGTCCACGAAGATCGGCCGAGCAGCACTAAAGCAGCCCCAAGAAGACAGCGCGCCGGAAGCACGAGAAAAGACAGGCAAAAAGGCGGAAGGCTCGGAGAAACTGTTCGTATCTGGGGCGTTGGGCAGGCCCCGCCTCTGATGCTGTTTCGAAGCCGGGCGCGTCATCCAAACAGTAGTTGCCCATCATATCTTCGACGGTTTTGTGGACTGCACGGGGACCCAGGTCTCTATGTCCAGCTGCCATCGCGACATCGCGCAGAAGCGTTCTCACAAGGAGAAATTTGAAGGCATCGGTAAGGGTGACTGTTAGTTTGGTGTCATTGGACGTGGAATTGCCCGTAGGCGTCGCAGTTATGCACATTCTGAAGGCGGTTCCCTTGCGGATAAGAACAACAGCAATCACTCACGAGCGGGTGGACGGGACCCATAATACCTCTACTGTAACCGCTTCACTCCATCGGTTTAGGCCTTCTAAAAACCCTTGTACACTACAAGGCTATGCTCCGCCCCTAACATGCCAACAAATGCTGCTGTGCAACGTGAGGGTGTGCAAGGACAATTTAAATGCGGGCGGGGGAGTTACTTCCTGCACAGCCATTCAGATAATGGAGTTTGAATTAAACCGAATCGACACACTCTATGGCCTCCTGGGCTATTGATAACTTCCTATCTTCTTTGTGCACTCTCTGATCACCTTGCCTGCACCTCTGGTCGCCGTGGAGGTGGCTTGGTGCGTGCGTTTCGTCGCTCGGCTCGTTCGGCTCGTCTAGAGCCCTCCTAGGTGTGCTTTCTTCCCTTCTTTGCTCCAAGCGTTTGCGCTCGTGTTCTTCATCGACTTCCTCCTGGCGTCCTCGTCGCCCTCGGGTACTTCCGGCACACTGTCTCGCCTGTGGTAGATCCAATTTCGTAGCTCGAATATCCTCTCCACTCCCCCTCGAGCTTGATGTCCAGGCGTTCGTCTTCTTGTGTGGATCATTTGTATTGGTTAGCGGGTGATGAAGGTCAGGGGATACATTTGGTACGTTTTTATCACTCGTGGAGGTGTGCTGATGGTTTTATTTGGCTTGGATTGTCGGTTGCTTCAACTTGCTTGCATGCCCTCGACGACCTTTTTCCGACCTCATCTTACCCATTGCGTCTCCTTCCACACGCGATGCCTCCATTTCATTCGCCAGTTCCCCACCTGTAAGCCGCTCGTTTCGACTCGTGGTACTTATATCGTACTTGGACGGCACTTGTACATTACTTGACGAATGTAAAAGTGGCCAGACCCTTCGTTCAGTCATAATTAAGTGCACAGCAAGTGCGAGGGTGCAAGCCGTACGTCGTATCGGTGCACCTATACTCGCATTGCTGTCGTTTATCGTTCACAATTGCCATTTGCTGTTGTTCCTCATTGTCACCGCCACCGCCATCGTTCATCGTCATCACGATCAGGTCAGCCATGAGCTCCGTGGTGTGCACCTCGACCAACCTCTGCATTATACGTGAACTAGATCGAGGAGTACCCCATAGTGTAGCTGATTGGGTCATTTTTGAGGGGGCGGGCCTGCTGGCGAACAAACAGTGAGCAGGTGACCTACTCGGTGCACGGATCAGCTTGGCGTGACAGTTGCTTGGAGAGCAGGTCAGCTGTGAAGACAACCGCAAGTGACTATGTGTGTGCCAGGGGAGCGAGAGGTGCAGTGGTGAGTGGTCTGTTTGATGCTGCAGGGAACATCCAGAGGGCCATGTGCCCGTAGCCCCAAATACAAAAGTTATCGTCTGAACGCCCCTTGGAGCCAATGCACGTCGATAATCAATATTAATCACCTTCAACCCCCTTCGTGCACCCTGACTCAAACAGCCTCTCGTGCAGTGGTCCACCAGTTTCATTTCACCCATGAGCCCGGTGTTGTTCACTCCAAGGCTTGCAGGGAATGTGTGCCTTGGTCTATTTGAATTCACCGTCAGATGCGATGAAGAACTGATCATTTGACCTGGCGAGACTGACGAGACCAGTGTTCCACAACAAAATTATGTTTTTCGAGTCTTCCTCAACATCACGAGGGTTCCGAACAATCTGGAGGGAGTTTATTGGGAGTGTGCCGGATAACTCAGGTACCTTGCTCGACTTGCGTTTGTACACTGTCCGAACGACCGAGTAAATCGTGCAGTAAGTGTTCCGGTGACCGGGTCCTGACATTGTGACTCCCATCGAAGGCAATTGTCACATGCATAACGACGCTCGAACATCCGGCTTTCCATACCCGCCGAGTTGAATATTACCCGACCCCGAGCATATTCAACAGTGAGTTCGAGTGTATTCATTCGCCGGTGCGAATTTTAAACTTTTTCTCTGGTATTGAGGCGCACGTCTCGGACTCTACGATATCCATCACATATGAAGACTGAGAACTTATTTCTTCGTGTACCTCAACCATAACACGACTCCGCCTTCCCGTGCCAAAGGCCCCATGCCGCTCAACATCTACTCTACATGGCTGTTGCCTGATTCCGATCACCGTAACCAAGCCGCGGTACAGACGAGTGCGCGTCCGCTGCAAGCGAGCGCGGTCAATGGCAGTAAAAGTGGCATCGCCCTCTCTACCCCAACTATGCCATATTTGATACGCCGCTGGTCAACTTGCCAAGCTCACAGGCGATCAGAGTGGACCCGGGCGATGACGTTGGTCCGACCGGGTTTCATACTGTGATCCAGAATACGGAGAATGGAGTCTTGTGTGGCGTCCCCGAGGGGCGCATATTGTACACGCCTTCCGCAGCAGAGCTGATGGACCTTATAGCTAAGAGGCTGCGAACTATAAGGTGTAAGGTTAGTCGTACTTTGTTTGATGGATTGGTGTGTAACGTGCAAATCATCATACTTCAGTACAGGCCTACTCTCGCTGTGATAAAGGGACACCTGAATCAGTGAAGTCTCCTAGCTAGTCCAGGTGCAAGCTCGAAATCATATGGAAGATGACATCGTGCCTTTGTTCGCCTCCGGGCTTGGCGGATGGGCCTGCCCTCTCCCTTGCTTGACGTAGGTTACATTTCAATGTGGCTGAACGGTGGCACTGATTTTTCCATCGATGCTGAGCCATACTCTCATGGCTCTCGGATTGTGCTGCCGGGTAGCATATAATACATTCAGTAAGTCAGGTAAGCAAACGTAGTATTCCCCAGCCCCCCGGGTCCAGGCATGATTCGCACTACTCTCCCTTTCATTGCGATGGCGACCTTGAGCAGCGCCATCGTTTCCCGGTCCAGCCATTTATTGAGCGAGACATGCCAGCAAATTGCGACATCTGTTTCTACGGCATCAGAAGTCTACGGTATCGGTCCGTCATTGTGTATTCCTCCCATGTTTCGAGATCACGTTCAAGCCATGATGTTCATTGCAGCGTCGGTCAACTACCTAGAAGACATCACTCACTGGGCATCGTCGAGCACCCAAATTGCAGCGTGCTCGTTCGAGCCTGGTACGCCCGAAGATGTCGGTATTGCGGTGAGTATGCTCCATTAAATTCATGTCTCTTTATTCAGCAAGGGTGATATCCAGCTGCAAATTCTCAGTCAGACACAAACACCTTTTGCGGTTCGTATCGTTTGGCTCAGGGAAAATTCAATGCCTTTTATGTGTCCCCACAGGTCAAGGGTGGTGGTCACACCGCCAACCCAGGATTTTCGTCGACTGTGGGAGTCCAGATAGCGATGTCGAGGTTCTCCGAGGTTGTTTACGATCCGACAACACAAACGGCCACGATAGGAGCGGGTCTGATCTGGGATGAGGTTTACGAGCAGCTTGAACCTCATGGAGTGAATGTCGTAGGCGGACGAGTACCCGGTGTGGGAGTTGCTGGATTTACACTCGGGGGAGGTATGTTCGAACGGCATGTACGACTGGAAGATACTCAACGATATCAACAGGCTACTCATGGTTTACAAACCAATACGGTTTGACCATCGACACTATGCAAACCTTTGAGCTGGTTGTGCCAAATGGGACGGCCATTAACGTTACGGAAACGTCGAGTCCTGATCTGTTCTTTGCTCTGAAAGTGCGTGCTTTCTAAGCATGTCGTAACCTCATTGATGTCCTTCTCAGGGTGGCCTGAATAATTTTGTGCGTAGAAGTGTTCTGCCACGACTCGCTGTTCATTGTCGTTCAGGGCATTGTAACGAGGTTCACATTGAAGGCATTCCCGCAGACGCAAGTTTGGGTATGTATGCATCGATTCCTGATACCCATCCAGATCCCCTGATTCAGAATGTAAAGGGGGGCCTCATTACCTATACCGCGGGCGTCCTAGACCAGGTTAATCTGGCGACAGCGAATTTTGCAGCAAATAATACGGACCCAAAAGCCGCGATACTCACAACGTATAACTCTCTTCTCGGTCAGGCGAGTCCTTTCGCAGTGTCTCGTTCGAAAACCCAATTCAACAGATTTGTTTGTCATAACGTAGCCGGGCGTATCCGAAATCATTTTTTATGATGCGCCAACACCGCCTGCTGGGATCTTTGATGAATTTCTAGCGATTCCCGAGTTCACACAGGATATTTCTACGCGCTCCTTCTTATCTTTTGTACAATCGTTACCTGTAACTTCTGGAACGCGGTAAGCGCATTTCCTGTCGAAGAACCAGATGATCTCAAATACATTATCAGAGCCATCTTCAACTCGATTTCTGTGACGAACTACCCACTCTCCTTGCTTCAGTCGATCGTCAATGAGACCACTGTAAGCGGATCGTCTCTTCCATTTCGCAGTACGAGTCACTAACCGTTCCGCTCCAGTATTGGGGCAACAAGCTCTTAGGGAATTCTGTGTTTTTCACTTCTTACGCTGCGGAGCCTTTTCTCCCCACGCTCTACACCCACAACACGACTCCATCGGCATACCCACCTAACCGCACGCAAGGCTTCACCCCAATCAACATCTACTATGCATGGCTGTCGCCGGAATCCGACCAAGTCGTTTATGACGCGATACGGACGAGTGCACAGACGCTCCAAGCACATGCCATCAATCACGGTCTGAGTGACGACAACACGGTTGTCTATTCCAACTATGCCATTTTCGATACGCCACTGATCGATTTGTATGATACGAACCTACCGAGATTACAGGCGATCAAAGAGGCGGTAGACCCGGAGAACGTGATGGGTCTTGCTGGTGGTTTCAAGCTATGATTCTATTTTGATACGCAATAGCGCCTACTATGCTTGTATTGTTAGTTGTTGACCTGAGGATAACGAACGTGATAATAGGTATGCGCGAGAGGTATTGACGAGAAGAATCGTATTATAAGGCGTGTTGATGGAAATGAATTTTTGCAGACGAGCATATTGTGTTGCTGGGTCCGGCATTGCTGTCATCCTACACACTTAGAACAAAGAAAAGTACCGCTGGAGCGGAGCGGCCGCGTCGGGAGAGAACCTATGGCGATAGGGAGTCGAGGGTAGATGTGTTAGGTCTGGAGCGGGAAATGCTGGAGTAGCAACCACGTAGAGTAGGGAGTGGTCGTTCTTTCATCCATCGCATCATCGCAGGGCATTGGCCTACATATCCTCTCTTCCTCATGCCGGCTATCCCACCACCTAGACACAAACCTTTGGCACACATGCATCGCCCTATAACTTTTATGGCGCGCATATATGCATTTACACACAGAATCGATGAAAAGCGAACGCACAATAGTGCTCCGCGACGACAATGTAACGAGGGTCTCCGTGCCATCATGGGGCTATGAGACTGAATAGCTGATTCTGCCATCGAAAGACGGTTAGAGGACAGACGAACACGGTGCACTTCAAACTTGCCAGTGAGGATCTATCAGTTCTGCCACTGGCACGTCCCCCAAACATGTACTTACCATGAAAACGAGAGGTTGTATGAAATCATACATGGACGAAAAGAGGCTTTCTCTGCCAAAGAAAGAGCAAGTCTAGGCAAGTGCAGGATCACGAACACCCCTCTCCTAGGAAGCGGGTTTCAGTTGAACGTGTGGAACGACTCACAAAAAGCCACGTGGGATCGTTGTCGGGAAAGCGATGGACAAGGAGTCAAACGCAATCATTGGGATGTGCGTCGAGATTGACCAGCTAATAGCATTTCCGGCACTTGGACCTCGTATTAGCAACCCTCAAAGATTTGCAGAATCCCATGAGTAGTGGAAGTTCACCGAGACGGTGCGCATGTTCGTCGGGTGTGGGTTGAACATTGAACATTGAACCTTGGATGGGAGGGGTAGAAGTTCCTGTGAGCCACATCCTAATTCATCAACCCTTATTGCCGTGAGAACACCTCGCTCAGGCTACAGAGTGTACCGGGAGCAATACCGCCATATTTGATGATTGTGTGTTCACTTTTCGTCGATAAGCTACTTGTAAATACGGATGGATTCATATATGGACCGCACAGCTTTTGGGACGATGTCTGCGTGCCACAGGTCTGTGCCTAGGTGGTACCTTTCTTTCTTCTCAGTGTATGGGATGTCTCTATAGCTGAGGACAGCAATGCCGGACCCAGCAACAAAATACGCAAGTGTACGATACCACAGGTGTATCGGGCATAAGCAAGCGATGTCCACTCCGACCACTGAAGTATCTGCATTTCCACGAACACGCTCTATATAATATAACACGATCCTTGTCATCAATACCTTTTGTGCATACATCATCACCACATTTTCATCTACGTCTCATCTGGGAAGGGTATCTCCAGGTCAACAAAGATACATACAAGCATAGTAGACACTATCGCGTATCAAAATAGAATCAGAGCTTGAAACCACCAGTAAGACCCATCACGTTCTCCGGGTCTACCGCCTTTTTGATCGCCTGTAATTGCGGTAGGTTCGTACCATACAAGTCGATCAGTGGCGTATTGAAAATGGCATAGTTGGGATAGACAACCGTGTTGGCGTCACTCAGACCGTGATTGATGGCATGTGCTTGGAGCGTCTGCGCACTCGTCCGTATCGCGTCGTAAACGACTTGGTCGGATTCCGGCAATAGCCATGCATAGTAGATGTTGATTGGGGTGAAGCCTTGCGTGCGGTTAGGTGGGTATGCCGATGGAGTCGTGTTGTGGGTGTAGAGCGTGGGGAGAAAAGGCTCCGCAGTATAAGAAATTAAAAGATCCGGATGCCCTAAGAGCTTGTTGCCCCAATACTGGAGCGGAATGATTAGCAACTCGCACTGGGAAATGAAAGAGACGGTCCGCTTACGGTGGTCTCGTTGAAGATCGACTGAAGGAAGGAGAGTGGGTAATTCGTCACAGAAACCGTGTTAAAGATGACTCTGATAATGTATTTGGAATCTTCATGCAGCTTCGACAGGAAATGCGCTTACCGCGTTCCGGAAGGTACAGATAAAGACTGTACAAAAGATGAGAAGGAACGCGTCGAAATATTCTGCGATGAGGGAATCGCTAGAAATTTGTCAAAGATCCCAGCAGGCGGTGTTGGCGCATCATAAAAAATGGACTGGGATATGCCCGGCTACATTATGACGAGCAAATCTGTTCAATTGGGTTTTCAAACGAGACCCTGCGAAATGACTCGCCTGACCAAGAAGACAGCTATACGCTATCATTATCGTGGCTTTTGGGTCCGTATTATTTGCTGCAAAATTCGCCGCCGCCAGATTAACCTGGTCTAGGACACTCACATCATAGGTAATGGAGCCCCCCTTTACATTTTGAATCAGGGGGTCTGGATGGGTATCAGGAATCGATGCATACATACCCAAATTTGCGTCTGTGGGAACGCCTTCAATATGAACCTAGTTACAATGCCCTGGATGACAATTAACAGCGAGTCGTCGGCAGAACATTTCTACGCACAAAATTATTCAAGCCACCCTAGGAAGAAATCATCAATGAGGTTACAACATGCTTAAAAAGCACGTACTTTCAGAGCAAAGAACAGATCAGGACTCGACGTTTCCGTAACGTTAATGGCCGTTCCGTTAGGCGCGACCAGCTCAAAGGTTTGCACAGTGTCGATGGTCAAACCATATTGATTTGTAAGCCACGAATAGCCTGTTGATATCGTTAAAAGTATCTTCCAGTCGTACATGCCGTTCGAACATACCTCCCCCGAGTGTAAATCCAGCAACTCCCACACCGGGTACTCGTGCACCTACGACACTCACCCTGTAAGGTTCAAGCTGCTCGTAAACCTCATCCCAGATCAGACCCGCTCCTATCGTGGCCGTTTGTGTTGTCGGATCGTAAACAACCTCGGAGAACCTCGACATCGCTATCTGGACTCCCACAGTCGACGAA
>JBBPKY010000629.1:0-16680 GCA_038089495.1 Xerocomellus dryophilus
GCGAGTTTTCTGCGACTATGGGTGTTCTTCCCCCATCCTGGAGACCCTATGTTCGTCTCCTTCCTTGGTTCCGTAAAGGTAGCAAGGCAGTGAAGAACCTCGCTGGCTTGGCAGTCGCTGCAGTCGCGAAGCGTTTGACTACACCCACCGATCGTGTCGACCTCCTCAGTAAACTCCAACAAGGCCGAGATGACGAAGGCAATCTGATGGGTACAGCAGAACTGACTGCTGAAGCTCAAACCCAATTAATTGCTGGCTCCGACACCACGTCAAAGTGAGCGCACTCTTGACTAGAGGTGGCTTCATTCTGACTCGAGTTATTTAGCTCTTCTTGCGCAATCACTTATTACCTTGCGCGTTATCCAGACGTGCAGGAGAAACTTCAGAGGGAGCTTGATGAAGCCCTTGGCGCGGCTGATGATGCTGTCACTACCTTTGAACAGGTGAAACGGCTTCCTTACTTGGATGCCGTCATCAACGAAGCCTTGCGGATCCACTCCACCTCTGCGATTGGCCTCCCTCGTTTGGCCCCTGAAGGTGGTTTGACAATCGATGGCACACACTTCCCTCAAGGCGCAGTTCTCAGCGTACCGACTTACACGATCCACCGGGACAAGAAGGTTTGGGGGGACGACGTGGATGTGTTCCGTCCGGAGAGGTGGTTCGAACGTGACCATGCAACAATTCAAAAGGCGTTCAATCCGTTCTCATTTGGGCCTCGGTGAGCATCTTGCACCTTGACTGCCAGTAGCAAACTGACGGGTGCCGCTCGACCAGAGCCTGCGTGGGTCGTAACCTTGCGTCAATGGAGCTGCTGATCATCGTTTCCTCGATTCTTCGGCGCTACCACTTTGTACTGGCTGATCCTAATGAACCGGTAAGTGCTCACGCTTGTGTACCAGAATTTCTCACGAAACACCCCATGCTTTTAGCTTGCCACCCGAGAAGGTTTCCTTCGCAAGCCGGTGGAGTGCCGTGTGGGGTTAAAGCGCAGACAAGTCTAAAGCAGGAAAGTCTGGGCGAATGCCGTTCACGCACTTGATCATTTTTTCAGTTACCCGTAGTATGTTTATCTTTGTACTCTCGCGCGTGTACTTCAGCTTATCTGGAGGTGTGGTTTATGCCGTTACTGTAACCGCTTGGTGCTCTTTCCTCCAATCAGAGCTCTCAAAAGTCGATATAAAAAAAGGGCGATTAAGGGTCCTACGAAAAAGTTTTTAATCGAAAACTCTTATCAGGACTGCTTCCGTAGCAACTTTCTGTTTCTCTGACCGGGCCCACTCCGAATGGAATCGTTTCTCCGCCGCTCGCCTTGACACCTCGTGCTCACCTGCGGTATATCATGGGTCTATCTTTCTCATGCGACGTGGTAGCTGCTTTTGCCATCCTCACAATCTCACAATTACGCCATTATGGGTGGCGTCGCCAAGAGTTTGGGGGCAGCGAACACAGTATATAACCAACAAGTGTCGAGATCCCAGGCTTCGCACGTACGGCGAGCATCCAACGCTGCTGGTCGCGCCATGCGATTGGCTGCATCATGGCTACGACCAGTCAAACTTACTCGTTGGTCCCCACAAGCACCGTTACCTCTGGCTGCTCGACTTCTACCAACGGCTGTAGTGGGCGCCCCATATCTGAGCTCTTTTCCTCTGGCGGCTCCCCGCCTGTCATCGTGGCGCTCCTCACCGTCGGCTTGGTCGTCCTCGCGATGATCGGGGTATTTGGATGGAGGCGCATGTCGCGGTCGCGCGAGCCGGGCCGCCAGCCCGAGACGACAGACCTCCCGCCCAAACCCATCTCTCTAGGAAAAACACCGATCTTTTGGGACGTGTGGGCAGATCCAAGCGTCGGGAAAAAGTCGCCCGTCGGGGCGACGCGGTGGGAGAACGTCACTGTAAGACGCGTCCAATCTAGAGGGTGGGCTGCAGCGTTGATTCTGGACTCGCGCGCGGTTCCAAGCCCGTGACAGCCGTCTTGACGCTCGTACGACCGCCGCCCGTCGAACCATGCCCGTCAATCAGAGACGTGGATTCGGGGGGTCGTGTATCCTTTCGGATGCTGAGATGCTTGGCGTCCACTGTCAAACGATTTTATTTGCTTGATATCCCGCCGCCACCTCCTCCCGCTGAGTTGGACGAGAAGGAGGTCGTACTATCAGCATCACATACATTGAGCGAGGTAGAGTGGGGCGACGTTTCGTCGCTGCAAGTTTCCGTCATCATTGCCATGCCTACACAAGGACGGTGTCGCAGCGGGACGTCGGGGAAGGAGGCGGATCCAGGGCGGATGGAGTTGGGGGAGTTTTGTATCGGCACGGTAGGCGTGCCTTGGTGTGATGGTATCTCAGACCGGGATGGGCTGGGAAAGGCGGAAGATACGTTAGTATCCTTGTAGTATTGTAACACTTTATGGTATGTGTATACAGACGAGCGTGGACTCGAACCCCCATGCGCCAGAGGTACTCCCTTCTTTATTATCCCAGACCTCCCAGCAGCTCGCGGTGAGAGCACCTCGTCGATAGAGTCCCCTTGGGGTTGAACATGAATGACATTCATGCAACCCTGGAACCTGAGCTCGTTTAGCGCGCACAGGAAAGACAGTCGACATCTATATAGTGCGAGGGGCAGTCGAAGGGATTGAACCAACACCCGTAGCTGTGATTAGTACCGGCGTCTGATCCTCCAGGGTATGCTGTCGGTTTGCTTTCCGTGAGCATTGGCGTGTTGGTCACTGATGTCACAGATGAGTCGTCAAAGGATTGCCGATCTGTGGACACGGTCGTTGCAGAGTGTCACAGTATCTGACACAGAATGGAGGAGGTCGGACGCAGTAGCTAGCGAACGAATATCCATGATGTTTGGACGTAGCGAGCGCGAAGCTTGGGGCCGATAACAATGACGATACTGCGTGATTGCACCAACTCCCAACGAGGGTTATGCCAGGGTCGATCCAATCCTCTTGGAGATTCTTCAGATCTTCTTTTCATTCACGATCTATTTGATGGGTCCTTCTAGTGCGTGCACCTCTGTCTCGAGTCCGGAGACTCTTGATTGGCATACTGGAGGAGGTAGATAAGCGGGGTGAGCAAAGGGAGGGCGTCCGTGCAATCACGTTAACTCTGTGTTAACATTCGATTCATAATCCTACAAACACAACACGAAAAAGGCGACCGACCTCCTGGGGCCAAATGGGTTTTTAAGCACACGCCGACTGGCGCGAGCGGTGACCACGAGGCACGTCTCGCCGTTGATGTCCTGTTTGGAAAGAAAACGGTTCGCTGGGGTGTGGAGTCGATGTCAATGCGCTGGCTGGGGCCTGGACCGAAGTTGGCAGTGACGATGACGAGGGCGTGTGGGTGGGTTGCGTTCCATATGCACTTTTCGGTCGGGATTTTAGCTGGCGGGAAGGCAAATTTGATAGCGGTAGAAAGGGGTACGAAGAGGAAGAGCGGTGGGGAATGGGTCGACGTGAAGATGGGAGGTGATTGGTAAAATACGTGGAAGGCGCGCTCACTTTCCAGACTCCTCGGTTTCGGGCACCAACGTTCGCCGGACACCGGAGTACGAATAGGCGCCAAAGACGCGAGGCGCTGTGTGAAGAGAAGAAAATGGAAACGTGTTTATGGATCTCGATCTCAACAGTAACCCTCTGCGTACGACAACTCAACCCGAACACTTTACTGCCTGACACTGCGGAACCTACGAGTGTGGAGTATGTCGTCAATGAAGACCAGTGCGTACTACCAGTTCCCGGGAGTGACTCTTGTACAATGCTGAGAATTCAGGAAGATGAGCCAATAGTGATTGACACTGGTGACAATGGTGCGATATTCTCGGTCGCTTTCCAATCTGACGGGATGCAATTGTTGAGTGGGAAAGTCGATGGGCTCCGACGATGGCGAGTTGCAGACGGTCAAGAGGTTGGGAACCAGATGGGAATGGACGTGAATGCCGTTTCTGTGTCGAGGGATGGCAAGTGGATAGCGTGTGGGACGACAGAGGGGGCAAGCGTGTGGGACGCGAAAACACACGAAAAGGTCATCGAAGTGGAGGGCACAGATTATGTGAGCGCAGTGGACATCTCACCTGAATCCGCCAGGTTTGCCACCGCTACTGGAAAATACAAAGCGAGCATCTGGGACATCATCACTGGCGAGAGATTGGTTGGCCCGCTCCAACATGACAATTTCATCGCAGGAATTAATTTCTCCCCGAACGGCAAACACATCGCTACCGCGGTCAAGGATAACTACATTCACGTCTTCGACAGTCGCAATGGTGACAAACTCATCACCATCGAGACTAATATATCAAGCTCATGGTCTCCGATGACTCCCCTTGCGTGGTCGAATGACGGGCAGCGTTTTTTTACTGCGTCTGGCAATCGTAAAATCAAGTCCTTTGACGCGTCCACCGGATCCCAACTGGCTGAATCGCAGGTTCACGACAACCACGAAGTCGTGTCTATCGCTCTAGCCGCCAGTGGGAAGTTCCTTACTACCTTCGCCTACCATTCCATCTCGTTCTGGGACACATCCACACTCACTCGGATTGGCACAGTCGTAGAGGACAGCCAAAAGATTCGGTCGATTGCTCTCTCCCCAGATTGCAGCTACCTTGCGACAGGAGGATTCGATGGGAATATCACCATTCGTAATCTCAGCAGCATCCTTCCGCATTTGTATGGCCCTTTCCGTGTAAGCATCTTTGCGTTTGCGGTCTTGTTGGGCAAGTCACTTATTGTCTTTCCCCTCTTGATACCACCCTTAGGCACCTACTCAAGAAGAACCCGGATCGGCCCCGGTAGGAGTTTGCCATCCTGTAGCTGAAAGAGTCACACTGACTCCTTCATTTTTAGGACCAGCCCACAACGTCGAGTCCGCCTGTGTCGGAGGCTCACAGCGAAGCTAGTGATAATGACCTGCTTGAGGTAGGGGTTTGACCATTTCATTTCCGATACTGGTTTTCATGATGGCATGAGGTCGAGTTGCCGTCTAGTATACCTGCACCCCTATTTAATTATGACGAGGTCTGTGATGTTTCGACTGACCGCTTCTGCTTTCGTGCTGACGTCGCTCGAGCCACCATCCCCGGCATCCTCTTCCGGGACGCGCGAAGTTGAACGCTCGCTCCAGACCCCACCGCAGTTGCCAGGGGCCCTGCCTATGACGTCCCCTTCGGGGTCGTATCCGGAGAAACATCGTGATGCTGCCGAGTCATCTAGAGTTTCACCGGTGTTCAAAACGTGGTTTCAGACGAGGTTCAAGAAGACTAACAAGAAACGGGCCTCACAACCGCCAGATCAAGTTTCCACAAAGTCTGGTCGTTCCCTCAATCTTTCTAATTCGCAGGCACAGGCCACAGCAATTATCGCACAAAAAGGACCGTCTAGGATGGCTGCAGGGCAACGTGTGCGAGTGAGTGCTCTTCTTTGGTAGACTCAAGGTGTGTGGTATGTCTGACAAATATCTCAGCGAACGGTCGCAAAACCCATAAATTTGGTTCGTTGTTCAGTTTGTTCGTTGGCGCCCTTGTTTATCCTGCGTAACAGGGCAAGACGAGCACAAAGGCTGCTAAAGCGAGCCATCCGATCAAGGACGCGTCCAGTAGTGGACAAGGGTCTACAGGTGCAAAGGAAACCGGCGCAGTGTGTCTTTTTCCAGTGATGGTAGTCCATATCTTGAACCCCCACGTCCTATTAGGTACAACAGGCGAGCGAGCCATCTCAGCCCTCGGCCGTGACGGGGGTTCATGTCATGGTGCGTATTCGTTTTGACTCGCATTGTTGTACTCACATTAGAATATATCTATCAGCAAGAAGCGGGCCGTGCAAACGTCTCGATCACGTTCAATTTGCCGGCGTGGATGTTGTGTTTGCGTTCCGGTACCGACGATGGGAGGCACTGATCCAAGCATTTTGAGTTCGCCCCATGCGGCGGCATTCGCACGAGTCCTGATACGCCCGTTCATGACTAGAACCTCCCGGGTCCCGGTAGGGCACAGATGCCCAACGACGTGACTGTAGTACGCTACGCCATGAGCTATTCATCATCCCTTCCTCGTCACGAATGTCATCAACGACCACCCCGGTTCATTCATTCAGCCCATGACTGCGGGGCGATTAAAACACATGATTATTAACGCACATAGAACGCTGGATGTGAGTAGTTGGAGCGAGTGCCACTAAAAGCCGGACAACCAGGCAGTCCAACTACACACCTCTTCGAGTGTCTTCCCACACGACCAGCGGTACGGTCTTCAGGCGCCATATACTCCTCCGTACCTACCACACCTAACGAAAACGGCGATATAGTCAATGATCGAAAGTCGACCGCCACCAGGAGGACTCTGTCAGTGTGGTAGTTTTGGTTGCATGATGACATACTGGCGTCGAGTCCTGTGCTTTGCTGTCCGCGCCAAAAGCTGCTCGTCTCGTAATTCTAGCCTGGATTCAGGTCTTTCCGATCATCGCTTCTTCTCGTATGACCGCCGGTTGCTAGGAATATTAATTGCAGGTTTGATGCCAAGGTGAGCGACGCCATGCTTGCACGTAAATGCCACCCTCTCGACAAGCTGCGTGGCGGCAGACCACAGATGGCTTTGTCGAGTTCTCGACTCGGGGGATCGGTGAGGTGGCCCCTTCGGAAGGCATGTCCTCGTAATGTGTAACGAGAGACCCGCGACTTGTGAGCTCCTACATTTTCGCTTTATGGAGCTCCTTTCAAAATAGCGAAACAACAAAGCTGATTCTGGCTCACAGTAGTTCAATGATGACTTACGGGGGATGGCCAGAGCTCTCAGCACACTCCCACAGGGAGCGAATGCTACCACCCTACCCAAGAGCCAATTCGTGTGCGATCACACCACCAGTGGTCGCACCGCTCTGAGTCTCCTCGCCCGGTTCCATCGCACACGGATGCAAACCATCGGATTCTATATAACTACGGTGAGGGCATAATTATATCTTTGTCAGCCATGTTAATGAGGAGTCAGCGGTTCGGACTGCAGCAAAGGTCATCTTGTTGACTCGGATATGTCATATATGGAACGCCACACGACATTGATCATTGGATTGCTGTGTAATAACCAAGGTATAGGGCTGGCTGCTCTTTAATCTACTGTGTGCTCAGCAATGGGAACACAAATCCTCACGGGACGCACTGGAGCTGGGGATCTAAAGGTCACAATAGTGGTAAAGCCTGACAAAGAACCACTCGGTGCAGGGTATGGGCTCTCTCCAGCCCAAGCAACTTTCTTCAAGGCAGAGACTAGAATCGACGGCGACGGCGACCTTAGGACTCACATTCTAAAAGTGCAAGAAAGGGCATACAAGGTTAGTGATGTGACGTCGTTTTGAGTGCATCCCAGAAAGTGAACACAATTTGGACATAGATATTCCCCTACCCGTGTATTAGGTGGTTCATGTTCCTCCAGTAAGTTTCTCTTTCCGCACTTGCACGTTCAAAACGCCGACTTTCGTCCAGGCTTGGGATTGCGACACTGCCAGAGTACGAAAGTATTATCAAGCTTGGTCAGGAGTGTCCGGATGGAATCCTACTGGACATTGGTTGCTGCTGTAAGTAGCCCGTACTCTGGGGATTCTTTTTCTTCCTCCGCATGTTGATGGGGTTTCATGTATTAGTCGGAGTGGATGCAAGGAAAGCTGTGGCAGACGGTTTCCCACTCAAGAACGTTGTGACCACTGATTTGAAGAATGGTAAGAGACATCATAATTACACGACACGATGTCAACTAACATTGACATCTTTCAAGAGTTCTTTGACCTGGGTCATGCCCTCTTTAATACGACGCCAGCCACTTACCCGATCGGCTTCGTCCCGGGGGATGTATTTGATCCCAACCTGTTACAAATTGTCCCTCCTTTCGATAAGCCTCCTTCGACAGAGGGACCAGACTTGACCACGTTGACTTCGCTCAATCCACTCGCCGCTGTGCGGTGATCTATGCATCTAACTTCTTCCACCTGTTTTCAGAGGAAAATCAACTCCACTTGGCAAGGGCGTTAGCGGGCCTAATGTCTTCTCGGCCTGGCTCCATGATATGCGGTGAACATGTTGGAAGCTCGCAGAAAGGAGTCTTCCATGGAGGACATGCAGGCACGGAATTTGACATGTTCCAGCACTGTCCTGACTCTTGGAATGCCATTTGGGAGGATGTCTTCGGAAAGGGAGAGGTGAGGGTAGATGCAAAAATACGACGTGTAGACAGAGCTGGATTGGTATATAACCAGATGCAATGGTCCGTGGTGAGGTTGTAGCTCGAACAAATAAGTAGATGTATCAAGTACCAGGGGTTGGTCACCGTACCTGGAAGGATGTGGAAAGATTAGTAGTACGTTAGACCGTGCCATTAGAGAGTGCGCGGAGAGCAACCACGCAAGCCATGATTGTTATGCGCGACCCACCTACCATGTTAATGGCATACTCGTTGAGACTCAATACTATGGGCTCAACGATCCCACTCAACCCTTGGCCGCTGACGGCATGCACACCGAGATCATCGGACCAGCTTGCTATCTGAACTTGAAAGCCTGATTGACATGATAAAGGTAGTGCACGCATGTCGGGGCCAGACTGATTCCTCGTACCTCCCGGAGATCTCAAGGTAAGGATCGTTGCAATGCCTGACATCCACGAAACCATCGCGCCGTGTCTAAGCTATGAATATAGATGTGAGCGAGGATTCAAATCATCTCGAACGATGGGACCGCGCGTCAATGATATACCCTATTTTGTCGAGGATGCTCCACAATCTCGGGGTTATCGGTGAAAAGGACTCCTCTTCTTGAGCCGAAGTTGCTTTCATTCTTGGCCTTTCCTTAGTTTTAGTGAGAGAAGGGAATAGATGGACGACCATGTCAATCTCCTGAAGGACGTATTCCTTTACCCGATCAAGTCTAAGCCAGGACAAATCCTTCATTTTCCCCTGCAGGTTGTGGAAATCTCTGAGAATCGGGGGTCGGTTCGGAGCAGTAGAACAGGGACCTGCCAGCAGTATCAGCATTGTTGAGTCAGAGACAGCAATAGTGTGGGATTTTTTGGGGTGTCCCCAGACGGTTTCGCATCTCGGAGCGCGGCTAGCTCGACCAGCTATGTCTCCCCTTACCACTCAAATGTACGGAGAGCCTTTCATATCTACGCGCGAAAGCATCGCTTGGATACCCTCGACCCCAGCATTCGAAGACTCGGACGTCCTCGTCCTGTCTTCCCGATCAACATCTCCAGGGGAAGTCGGTGCCACGCTCCTTTATCTTGATCTACGTCTTTCCCTCCCATTAAGCAGAACGAGCACGATCAATTGGGGCTTTGCAGGTCTCCGTCACACACTGTCCACCTCGCCGGTCCGACACCGGTGGGACCATAGTTCTATTGACTCGCGCGACGACGGAGTGGCGGACGAGGGCGAGGTAGTCCAACGTGATGGGATAGAGATCGAAACTGGCATCGGACTCAATCCCGCCACGGGCCAGAAGGAAGCATACGAGGAAATATGGAAGTGGGTCTGCACGTTGTACATCATGAAATCGAACGGTTGATCCTTTGATATCGGACGTGCAGAGACGAACCGCTTCCTGCAGCATCCCCGTATATCTTCGTATCTTCGTCCGCCAGCGCGAAGGAAGCCACTGCTACTATGGCTGTGTTGGGACCTCATGCCCTTGCACTCGCACAGGAACCTGAGGCCCAAAACATGCCTCGAGAATTTCGGGCTGTCCGTATGCACCGGCAGACGAGCGCAGCTCAAGACACGCAGGAAAATGTGTGGGAAATCGTATTCTCGACTGGCAGCTCAGCACAGGAAGGGGAGCTGAAGGACCTTGTTGGGCTTGTGGATCAAGCGTTTCAGTACGTGCGGGGTAGCGACGTCTGTTTAGGAAGTAGATCCTGGGTTGTCTGGGACTCGGGTCGGACGGACGGTTAATAACCCAGCCCCTTGAAAGCAAGAGCTGGGTTCTTCTCCCGAGAATCGAATTCGCTCCAAACTTAAGACAATGGGTGTTGATACTGTGCAATCCCCCCTGCAACCCTCGAGCGTCAAGTCAGCTCCCTTGAACTCATCGCAGGCATCAGCGCAAGTGATTGTGTGGATAGCTCTATAGCCAAACACACATATTAGTCGTTCAGATACTGTCGTCTGCCAATTCCCCAATAAAGGGAGCTGCCGTGATGCAATTTGAATCTGTCGCATCCATGCATGCCTTCTTGACCTCCCTCCCGACATTTCCGACCACCAGCACGGGTACGCGAACTTGAAACTTGTAGAATATGGAATCATTCGCGTCAATACCAGAAAGCATGCCAGGCCCGGGCCCAAGTGGTTGCTGAGCGAGAGCCTGAAGCAGCTCCTACCCAGACTTACTAAGGCTTAGTAGCGGAGGGAAAAAGCCGGAGTAGTAGTCACCTGTGTCATAATATCAACCGGGACTTGGGAGGCTCTAGCCATGAACGGGCGTACCAGGACTCGTGCGAATGCCGCGGCATGACACGAACTCGAAGTGCTTGGATCAATGTCTCCCATCTTCGGTACCGGAACGCAAACACAACATCCATGCCGGCAAATCGAACGCAATCGAAACCTTTGCGCGATCCGCTTCTTGCTGATATATTCTACTGTGAGTACAACAATGCAAGTCAAAGGAGTGAATACGCACCGTGACATGAACCCCCGTCACGTCCGAGGGCTGAGATGGCTCGTTCGCTTGTTGCACCTACAGTAATGGGACATGAGGAGGGCTCACGACGTGGACTACCGTCACTAGAACGAAACACACGGCACCCACTTCCTTTGTACCTGCAGATCCTTGTCCATTACTGGATGCGTCCTTGACCGGATGACTCGCCTTAGCAGCCTTGGTATCTTTCTTACCCTGCCAAGCAGGATAAACAACGCGCCAACGGACAAACTGAACAACGAACCAAATTGACGGGTTTTGCGACCGCCCGCTAACATGCTTCGTCAGACACGCCACACAATTTGTCTACCAAAGAAGAAAACACTCACTCGCACACGTTTCCCTGCAGCCATCCTCGACGGCCCTTTTTGTGCGATATCCGCTGCCACTTGTGCCTGCGAATTAGAAAGATTGAGGGGACGACCAGACTTTGTAGAAAGCTGATCTGGCGGTTGCGAGGCCTGGTTCTTAGTCTTCTTGAATCTCGTCTGGAGCCACCTCTTGAGCACCGGTGTGACTCTAGATGACTCGGCAGTACCACGATGTTTCTCAGGATACGACTCTGGAGGGGAGGTATTAGCCAGGGCCCCTGGTAACTGCGGCGTGGTCTGGGGCGGGCGTGGTGGTGCGGCCTCAACTTCGCACGGCCTCGCAGAGGATGCCGGGGACGGTGGCTCGAGCGACGTCAGCATGAAAGCAGGAGGTCAGTCGAATCATCACAGACCTCATCATAGTCAAATAGGGGCGCAGGTGTACTAGACGGCAACTCAACCTCACACCGTCATGAAAACCAGCGTCAAAAATCAAATGGTCACACCACTACCTGGAGTAGGCCATTATCACTGCCTTCGCTGTGGGCCTCAGACACAGGTGGGCTCGACTTTGTGGGTTGGTCCTAAGCATGAAGGAACCAGTGTGACTCTTTCAGTTACAGGATGACAAACTCCTACCGGAATCGAGTCCGGTGCTTGGTTGTCGTGGACCTCCGAGACCGAAGGCTGCTCGTCCTGTTGTTGTGATCCACCTTTACGTCTTTCTGATCCGGCTTCTTCTTGAGTAGGTGCATTGGAACTGAGAGACGCAACTGAACCAACTGGAGAAACGACAGATGGACGCGAGGTCGTATTCACCCCGGTGGGAGAAGGTGTGGATGAAGCAGAAGACGCCAGCGCGGCCAGCAACGCTGCGACTTCTGATTTGGATACCGAGGGTACTCCAGCCGCCAAAGGTGCCCCTGGTGGGAGTATGGCTGATCTCCTGCTGGGTGGAGCCGGGTCTCTAGATGAAGCCATTTGTTGAATTCGCAGAAGACGTGGTAGCTTTCTCTGCGGTGGATGGCAAAGTGGTGAGAGGCTGTGTATCTACCTTGCCTTGAGCACTACGCACGCCGAACGAGCATGGCTCCATCCGAATCCGAGGGCGTACAGCGTTCATTACCTCAAACTTTGGACGACCACCTCGTGGCAGTCGTCTTCGGGCTACCAAAGAAGGTAACAGCCCAGCGGCAGAACGCATCCACGGGACGGGGTGGTCCTGCCGTGCCCTGCGCACGCGCACCAGGCGTCCTACTATCTTTGGTCCGTCCGTGTCCATGCCCGGTCTGGCTGGCTATAAGCCCACAGAAATAATGGATCAAACGCGTTGTCCTCTTTCTTTCTAGTCTCAATTTTCAGTGCCCGCGCCATAGGTAAAGCGATGCCTCATGCTGGTGTATACGTCCTCGCAAGCCTCATATCCAGCGTGTCGGCAGCCTTGATTTTGGCGAGTGGTCCAAGCTACACCGAACCACGTTCTCCTCAGGGCACCGAGAACAATGCAAAGCGGGGACAGTCGGCGTACGATGGGTGTCGGGCTGGCCCATGTCAGATTGTGTACCGTATGCACTTGCTTACTCTCTTGCTCCGCGACCGCTGAATATGTGCATGACCCGTCTGCTAGTAAATTCCGTGGAGGACTTTTGCTTATGGGCACCCTCACAACCAGCTCTTTCAGCTACCAGGGACCCGGAGGTCAGTACGCATTGTCGCCGAAGGGGAGTTAAGCCAACCACACGGTAACCTCACAGCACACCTTAGTCGCGTGGTGCATGAAGGTGTGTTGAACTTGGCGATGCATGTCATAAACGGGTTAACCGTCTTTCGTTTAGAGTGCCCACGGAACCCGCCTCATTCCAGATGGAGCAATATCGGGCGCACACCTCGTGATAACTTCTAAATACGTTCAAATTACGGGTAGGTCGTCTCAATGATGTCACAGTCCATTGTTGAACAAAACGCTCTAGGTGTTGGGAGCTTGACCAACATCAACGTACCTGCCAATGGCGTGGCCAGCGCGAGTTGGGAGGGTGATCGTGCCCACGGCCTTGTCTTTACGACTGCATATGGTCAGCTCGAACAGATTCACGAGTGGACGGTAAAAACCTCACCGGTTATTGCATAGTGGTCTTACAAGATCTGACAGAGCTTTGTGTCACAAGAACGATTTTGCTTCAGAGCCTGTAGGCCTTCTGCGGCCGCGTCCACAGTATGTCCAGAGATCCACGACATCTTTGAATGTTCGGAGCATGTCCCCGGAAACTACGACGCAGGAGCGTTCGAAGAATGCATCGGGGACCCCATAGAGGTGCCTTCCACTTTGTATCAGGGTGTTTTAGCGGCTGCTTCCCATCATTCCCCGCACCCTCCCTCCAGTTGCGCGACTCGCCGCGCCGTAGCTAATACGCAAGTTGCTCGTGCGAGAAGAGCTATAGCACCCATACTAGTTACCTCGCCCCCTCATTGGCGCTTTCGACCCCATAGTCACAACACGCCGGTGACATCTTCGGTGGCCCCAACGACAACGGATACCGCCACGACGATCGCTTTTCCATCGTCTCCGACGTCAGGGTCCGCCGCCACAACTTTCACGAACTCTAGTACGCTAGCCTCGTCCAATGCTCCGGCATTCACGCCGTATTCCTACAACCACACGCATACCTACTCTCACCGGCACTCTCACACAAATTGGCCTTTACATCATTCGTTCAGTCATCCACCCTCTTCTTCGAGTACAGCATCTTCGCCTAACGATCCTTCCTCGACGTCTTCAGCGTCGTCGTCGCCTATTTCATTAACGTCACCGTACACGCTCACAATTCCATTTCCTGCATATTCCTCTTCTGAGCCATCCTCTCTGGGGACACCAACGTCATTTGTCACATCCACACCCACCTCTATACCCATACCCATACCCATACCCACAGCCACACCCGCATCCATGTCTTCTTCTTACGGAACGTCCTCTTCGTTCCCTGGACTTCCCTCTCCTTCATCTACACCTGTTGTAGCAACTCCTACGTCGTCTCCCACACCACCTTCCATGTCACCTCAAAGCTCATACGTTCTTACTTTCACCACCCCTTCGTCGTCGTCTGTCCCAACCACGTCTCCAGCCTCTTCCTCACCCACCGTCCCAAACTCCCAAACCCAAATTGGCTCACAATGTCCCCCACTTTTACAGGTCGCGATGAATACAGGCTCCGTCGTTCCCTTGCCCCCTCTTCTTCCTCTGATGCTGACGATCTTGATGATCGTCATATCGTCTTCCGTCGGCGTTCTCGTCCTTTGAGTATTCTTATTCATGTAGATGACGCTCGTTTTCGAACCCTCCGTTCGCCGTTCACGACAAAGCGCTCTATTTGCTACATGACATGACACGGACCGAAAGAACGTTGTAGAGTTGTAGTGATACGCGGCGTAGTTTCGTCACTTATACATCATACTGGACACCTACCCTGCATACTCGTTTCAAAACCTACAAAGGCTCGATGTCAGGCGTCGGCCCTACGGCGACGACGCGTGTCGGGTTGACCTGTGCTAAGATGAGCGAGACGACCCCACGCATTCGAGAATGGACGAGACCTTGGTCTGGGACCAATAATAATGGACTTTGATGTGCTTAAAGTCGGTCGACGACCGGAACGCGTCATCGTTCCAGTACAGCTTGCGTAGCCATCTACGTAAATAGTCACGGAAACGATGGATCGTTGAGCGACGCCAAATTTTGCTCGCAGGGCACAAAATCTCACGTGTGGATGGCAGGATAGCCGTTCCGGATCGTACGCAGGTTGCATTTAAAGTGCCCGACGTACACAGGATCGAAACGAATCTGCCAGGGCGATGAGATTGAGATCGCGTGCACGCGCGAGAGAGATCGAGGTACTCACGATCGTGACAAAGAGCCGGATGTCCGCCTCTGTCAGCCTATCGCCGACGAGATAGTTCTTGCCGGTCAATATCTTCTCGAGGCGGTCCAGACTCTCGAAGACCGAGTACACCGCCTTATCGTACGCCTCCTGCGTTCCCGCGAACCCGGCCTTGTACACGCCATCTAGAACATTGTCAGCCAAAACGACGATGAGAACGTCCCTCGAACGTGCGTACTGTTCACGGTATCGTACACCCACGCGTTGATCGCGTCGATCTCCTCGCGGTGCTGCTCGGGGTAGATATCGACGGACGCCTTTTCGGGGGGAAGTAGGTCATTGAATGCGGTGTTGAAGATGCGGATGATTTCGGAGCTTTCGTTGTTGACGATCGTCTGCGTCTTCTTGTCCCAGAGGACCGGGACGGTGAACCTGGGAAGACAGGGGCGTGAGTGCGCGGTGGTCGGGACGGTGGTCCGGGATGGCGTACCTGCCGCCATAGGATGGGTCTGCTTTGAAATAGATATCTTTCACGTGTCGGGCATCGTACAGTGGGTCGGCGTCCGCCCCGGGGAACGGATCGACGTTGGCAAACGGCCATCCTGATTCGCCCATGCGGGGAGATACGACGGTGACGGCTAAGAAGAAGAATCTCAGCGGGGTCTTGCGGATGCGATGCACACGCACGAACGATGTCTTCGAGGCCTTTCAATTTCCGTGTGATGAGCGTGCGGGTGGCCCATGCTATGATAAAGGGTCGGAGAGAGAAGGGGTAGAGGAGGAAAGGACGCACGGCAGGCGTACGAGACGTAGAGGTGATATCTGTCTGGAGAAGTAAATTCGGTCGGTTACGGTTCACGTCGTGCCAGCGAGGCGCACGAACCTCTTTCGGCGGTGAACTGGCCGCCCTCCTGAATGAAATTCCTAAACGAAGAGGCTGCTCTGTTGAATGATCCGTCAGCCTCGAGCTTCATTTTGCCAATATCGGCTTGCAGCGACGTGTCTCGAGCGGAAGTCATGGCAAATGTTCTGAACGATGGACGTGTCGGTGGGCAGGACACGACTAGGGGTCTCCTGAAGACGTGGCTTCACTGTGAATAGTAAAGTCATTATAAATCAGCGTCCCAGACACTGTTCCACCCAACCTCAGTGTCCATGACGCTGAAGTCATGGACGCTGCTATTTAGTGTCCATTGCCGGACACTAATTTTCAGCGTCAGTCACGGGTGACAATGATTTTTAGTGTTGTGAAAGTCGAAAAATCAGGTGGGCCATTGTAGCACCACAGCCTTGCTGGGAGGCTATCTTGCTGTGTTCTAGCGGTGAACGGAGGCGACAGTATTCAATGACCTGCACATATATAAACTACTACTACTACTAGTACAGTACTAAACAACAGGGGGGAAAGACGGCACGAGGGTGGGCGAAATGGGGTGAGGCAGTGGGGCAGACGGGCGCGTGCTCGCGCGCTCGTGTAACTACTAACAGGGGGGCAATAGGGGTGGGCTAGGCGGCGCGAGGGTGGACGTGCGAGGGTGGGTGAGAGGCGAGGGCCGGTCAGACGGCGCGACTTGGCAAGGGGGATGGGCCCGCGCAATGGATGGCGAGGTGTGCGAGATGGCGTGAGGAGGACAGGTGCATGGGAGAGATAGCACGAGGATGGGCAAGGTGCGACGGGAGTGGCGGGATGACAAGTCGCGTCGCATTTTCAGACTCCGACTTAATTCCGGTTATCTCCCTACCACCATCATATGGATGTCCCCTCCTTCTGCACCTTCCTCATCTCTTTGAGCTCATCAGAT
>JBBPKY010000630.1:0-16655 GCA_038089495.1 Xerocomellus dryophilus
CATACTCTATGCATTATGTTCTGTACTTGCTATTCACATTCACACCCTCGCTTGGTGTTCGCGAGTTAACACCTTTTTTTCTAATTGGCCCCGGTCTCGTGTTGGTGCGTGCTTGAACAGACGACCTGCAAATCGCCGCTACAGGTTGGACACCGTTTTTTTTTCGAGGATTCGGGCATTCGAACAGAAGAATGCAAGCTGATATGTGGGGTGAGTGTTATGGCGAAGCCGGTCGGGATGGGGCTACAAGTCAAGTGTCGTACTAGTCCATTGATTACGATCAAGTAGCCGACTCTTCAAGCTTCATGATGAAGTTCATGTTATCTGACACAGCCACCATTCTTTCTACCACTCACATGGTGCTGGCCGAGCTCATAGAAAGGACTTGCTCGAAGCTATCATGGAACTGGTCACCCTCCACTCTTCAACGCCTGTGGAAATTTGCGAGTGGCACGAGGTTCAGACTTGGCAGGCTCACCCTTGCCGCATCTATGGCGAGTGCTCTCAGTGCTGGTGCAGGCTGCCCAGACTATTCTACGTATTCACAAGTACGCCTTCGTGCTGATAACTGCGACCGATTCGGTGCCTGATGACGACCCCAGACGCCGCATGGCGAACCTTCTGTTGGCCCTTTGGGCTTGCCCTACATGCGGCCTGAGCCCGCGTGCCGTACTTTCAATAGCACATCTGTCGAGGTAGATTGTGCCCAAGTCTCTTGGGGTCAACGTCTCGATGCTCTTCCCGTAGAAAGTCATTTTAGACATGAATTCACGTTTAAAGGATCCAGATATTGCACGTCTTTTCGAAAATACTTTCCCGAACACTCTTGGTGAGTGACGACTCGACGAGCGATAGTCGGATCCCCTTGGTGCTGAACGTGACTTACTAGATACCACCGTCAAATACTTCAGCAAGGTACGCTGCCGGACGAAATGTAATGCTAAATGTTAACTCAATACAGGATGAAAACCTGGCTTTTATCATCACTGGAGACATTTCGTACGATCAACCTATAACAGACAGATATCCCTCTGACGTCATTTCTGTAGCGCGCAGTGGCTTCGAGACACTGGAAACCAGGTTTGTCCCTGAGCTCAAGATCCACCCTAGTACTCATGAAAGCGATCTAGTTTGCTCACTATCGTAATCTCTTGTCAATAGATCGGGAGCTTGCCACCCTCGTTAAGGCTGTCATCAATAATGAGGCACGATATATCTCCGAACACCCTTACTGTGGTGCTTTCCATCCCCCTCCGGAAAGCAACTTAGCACCCTCCCACAACCCATGGGCAGACCGGGTGCTCATTAATCCGTGAGTTACATCCTGCAGATACTTCAAACCGAGGACTTGGACTTGATCGACCGTGTCAGCCCCATCAACGATCTAACCGTGTTTGAATGCAAGGTACGTCTCAAGTCTTACTACTGAGAGGACCAGAGTATTGTGACGATTGGGGTGATATAGTATGAACTCGACTCACTGTGTAGTTTCATCAAATTATCCACATCTTACTACCAAGCAACAAATGACTCATCAATGATGAATGCCAATTGCGAGTCTTTTTTTCCGTCAAGGACGAGCAACACTTACCCCCCGAAAGGGTTATCTGCGATCGATCAGATCTTCCGTGTTATGGACGAACAATCTCGGCCCTCATTCGACACTGACTTCAACTTCATCTCGTATTACAACTGGACTGGACTTCCAGGGTCCCTCGCTGGTTCGGTCAATAATGGCGGCAATGGCGAACTCAAGGGTTATACAGGCATGGTCGGCACTAGCCATCGTCCCTCGGATGATTTGTCCGTCTACGGTGAGTCTACAACAACTATCTCGGTGCCAAGCCAGCCGATCGTGTGCATCAGCTTTCCTTACGCCGGCAAATGCCATGCTCAGTGTTGAACTGATCAACTTGGCCACAATACTCGATGATGTTGATATCGCACCGAACGTCAGCGCTCAGGCTAAGCAGTGGAGCCAGAGCATCAAGGAAGCCATTTATGAGCATGCTGTAGGTTTCTCTCCGCGGTTGCAATCAGTACTAATGAATTCTATTGCTTAGATCGTTGACGATGTCTTTGCGTACGAGATTAATGGTGTGTTCTAGAGAATTTCAATGCCCAATGTGACTGATCCGTGGTCAAGGACTTGGTTCCGTCTATATGATGGATGACGCCAATGTTCCAGTGAGTGAGCCTCTCAATTCGAATGGATATACATGAACTCCTTTTTAGTCTCTCCTTTCACTCCCTTACCTAGGGTTTCTTGACAGGAATGACTCTACCTATGTGAAGACGAAGAAGGTACTGCTGTCCCGCCAAAACCCTTATTATGCCAAGGGCCAGAACTTCAGCGGCATTGGGTTAGTGACCCGAATTTACGACGAGCGGGTCTCAACTGCTTACCTACAGTGGACCCCACATTGCTGCATGGTACCCGTGGCCGATGTCACAGATCACTAATATATTTAGCAGCGACGACGATGACGAAATCCTGGAGTCTCTGTACATGATTGTTAATGTGAGTCCGTGCGGTGCCGCATCCTCTGATTGTGACCCGAGTAAACATATGTAGAACACGGCGGGACTTGGTTTGATCCACGAGTCGATCGGCATTTACAACGGGAGCGAGTATACTCGATCATGGTTTGCATGGGCCAATAGTTACTTTAGCGAGATGATTTTGGATCTTGCTCAGCGAAAGCCCCACCTCCTATTCGACAGCTGTGAGCCTTACAGACCTGCGCCATAGATATGTTCGTTCTACAAGTTCTATGAGATGTGAATTACCTACGTTGTCACTGTGGAACGCCAGGCCGTCGCCAAAGCAATGAGTTTTAATATGTTCTGGGACAAATTCATGGGCACAGCCACTGGTCTGTTGTTTTGTGGGCACTGGGCGGCCAGTGCTTTTATTCTCATCGATGAAGTTCGATTGACGCGTAAGGCAGGACGTTTTATCCTTCATTTTGTCCATCATTGTCCAGCGTCCAATTCATGCCCTTCACACCCCACGAAATCGGAACTCTCATAGTTGTCGTGCTCAAAGCGGTATGGGACTTGTCTGAACCTCTGTGGCTAATTTTCTGACAGCAAGGACAGAAAAACTTGCCAAATAAAAGGCATATTGGGAAACAAGCACCGTATTGCCTGGTGACGCTGAATGAGGAGAAGCGACGAACTAAAATCATCAAACGCGGTGGCCAGCACCCAGAGTGGGACGAGGAGTTCCGGTTCACCATATTCGAGGATGTAGAGGCTGGTCTTGTTCGGTCTGCACCGGGGAGCGACACTCCCCCACCGCTGCCTCCAAAGAAGAAGGGTCCCAAGAAGATTAAGGGCGGGAACTTTATGAGGCTTCAATGCTACGCTGATGACGCCCGTGATCCAGATTTCATCGGGGAGACGCTAGTTGATCTCACCGAGGCTTTGACAAAGGGAGAGACGGATGGTAAGCCAACTGATGTCTATCCTGTTCAATCTTGTTGTTGATCCCATGTCAGAGTGGTTTACTCTCACGAACAAAGACAAATATGCAGGCGAAGTCTATGTTGAGTTGACGTTCTGGTCGAATGTGCGTCATGAAAGAATTGATTTGGAAAGCGTGTTAATCCGCCGTCATCAGGAACCACCGCCAGAGAAGAAATCTTCTCGAAAGCCAACGATATCAAACAAGAATTATGGTGGACCTGGATCATTTGTCCCGGCGGACAGTAGCGCTTCGTTGAACGGGAACAGTTCGACCGCTCGGCCCGTGCCAGGTAGCGCAGCCCATCAACTCGATTCCTTGCCGTCTTCCCTCCGTGCCTCCGGTTCCCGTCCCGAATTGTATGCGCCTTCTTACGAGCAAAGGAACGTGGCGTCGTCGGTGGACCAGATGGCCAATGATTTCGCTGAGCTTGGGGTGGTGGACCATCGATCGCGGGACAATTGCGCGGTCAGTTCACTTTCCCTTCTCGCATATATGCCGTCTGATACGCTTTCTTAATCCTTGAACCAGACACTAAGGCCGTCGATATCTACAGGATTTCATCCATTACCGCTGCCTGGTTCACAGTCCTACGAGCAGCAAGGTCAAATGGAAGGATCTAGTTTTGTGTACGACAACGCGATTACTCCAACAACCCCTCAGTCTCGCCTCAGTTTTAGTCCTTCCTACTATCCAACTTACGAAAACGGATCAGTCTCGAGTCATCCCCCTCCGGCCCGGAATCATGGTCCCAGATATAGTTTGCCTACCTCATCATCCGGTTTCGCACCCATGTCCAGTGCTCCCAC
This sequence comes from Xerocomellus dryophilus, assembly GCA_038089495.1. Classification (NCBI taxonomy): domain Eukaryota; kingdom Fungi; phylum Basidiomycota; class Agaricomycetes; order Boletales; family Boletaceae; genus Xerocomellus; species Xerocomellus dryophilus. Next base: position 4,279 of record JBBPKY010000630.1, read on the forward strand.
CTCGTCCAGCTATGCATCAGTGTCATACTCACCTGAACCTTCCACATTCGGCGTCACACAGGGACATCCGTCCCATTCACCATCTCCCAATCCATCTCCGCATGCTGGCTATTCCCCTCATCACACACACCCCGGATACACAACCGTGTCATCAACACCAACCTCTTTGACAGCTGCTCCCCCTCCACTACCACCACCAAGTGTGGCTTCTCATCGCATCTCCCACTCATTGAGCGCCTCACAAGTACCCGACTACCACTCATATCAGCTGACGTCTGCGGGTCACGAACAAGCTGTACCATTTCCTATGCAGTCCGTAGAGTATGGTAGTCCGCTTCCTCCACCTACACCAGTTCATTCTGCACCTCCTCAGATGTATCCAACAGGTGCTCACACTACGCCGTCGCCACCTTCCGAGATCCCACCTCCTCTTGCAGCTTCCAATTCCTCTACTACGGGGTCTAGACCTTTGCCTCAACCCGGACAATTCCAACGAGATCGTCGCTACTCGGTAGCCGTTCCGCCGTCGTCAAGCTTCCCTCAGCAGATTGGTGTGGGTTTTCCGAGCAGTGGATCTTTTCCACCTGTTCCACCTGTCCCTTCGCAGTATCGCCGGATACCCTCTGCGCCTGGCCATCCAGCTCTATCCGAGTCTATGAACTCTCGCCCACCTCCACTCCCTGTACCTCCGTCCCAGGTGCAAGGGAATCCTCCTCCGAGGCCACCGACGTTGCCTCAGCCACCCCTTGGATACCTTCCCGTTCAGTTCCCGTATCAGCCACTACCGCCTCCACCACCGCCAGACATGCCTCAGCATACGAGCATTTCATCGCCCTTTGGTAATACCTCGTATATTCAAGGACCAGCACAACGACCACCTCAACCATATCCCAACTATGGGCAACCTCTGCCGACTCCCCCTGTTCACGGGGACTGGCAGTGAAATATTTTGTAGTCACACCTCAGCAGTGTATTGTCACTCCCATCCACCTCACGCAAATCATGATTACTGCATCTTGGATAGTAAACGCATCATCACTTCTGAAGGATACCGACTGGCGATCGCCTTTTATTTAGAGTGCTGTATTCCGCTCGTTCCGTCCTCATGACGTCAATGATATGTAGCACGTATAATAAGTAGGATCTATGCATGAGTCTTGTCTAACGTTGCCTCTTCTTGTCTTGCTTTGTCGTCTCGCCAGCGAGAAATTGCCGTCTCCGTGGGTACAAGGCCTTGACGAGAAAGCTCCATGACAGCGAGCCTACGGATCGCATTTTCAGACCGCCGAAGTTCGGCTTCGTGAGATAGAAGAGCATTGTCTGCGCCGATCACTAGACCAGCCGTCGTAACTAGGCAAATGTGAGAACGTATGATAAAAACGAAGCATCTTGCCAGACAGACTCACAGACAGTAAGAAGAAATGCCTTGAACGGAAGCGTCTGACGCCTGTCATGCAAGAAGAAACTCGTGTGTCGGTCGAGTTCAGAACTGTGATACCGTCGGCGGCGCTCACCGGAAAGCTGGCCATGTGTAGTGAGCCAAAGTGATGATACCAAGGCCGAATGTGCCCATCTTGGCGGCGCCCTACATATGAGTGGGCCTTCAGTTGCGTCGGTACCGGCGGCCGGGCCAACAGACAGACAAACCTTGGAGCCTTCGACTACCTGAACTGTGTATGCGCGGTTGACCGCTTCATCTCGACGGGCACGTTCCGTTGCCGTCGACATGGGGAAAGCGAGGATGTTGTGTGACCGAGTCGGTCCACTGTGAGTACTCATCGCCATCCCGAAGATCGCCGGCACGAGCCTACGATCACATTGACGCGACGCACTCTTTCATGTACAATCCAGCGACAATCCCCTTCCTATAGTAATAGCCTTATCGAAGGCTAGTAGCGTATCAAGTACTAGTCGCTCGTGCTAGGCTGTATACGCTGACACGACGGAGACGTCTATAATCTGGCTTCTACTCGCCCTGAAAGTCGATGCATGCAAGCTCGTTCCTTTTTGAACACGCTAGCACGCGAGGACCAGTATTTACAACTTGAATGACAGGATCATTGAAGCACTGTCGCTGTATGCAAATGAGAAATAGGTCAACTCAACATGGACGAGTTGATAGTACTAACAATGGCAACTTCTGTGGAGACGCGGCGGAGATCCCAAAGACGTACTGCACCATTTTTGTCCCCGCAGACGACGAAGTGAGACCACGTGTCCGCTGATTACATGCTCAATCGTAAAATTCTCCTGAGGGGCTTGTAGACAAACCTTTCTCGAACCGTCCACGCCTCTCCTCCGTGAGAAAGCCGAACTTCTGGACTACTTGGATAGGCATACGGTGGTCTCGGACTTCAAACTGCGTTTCCAGATGGGCAACCTGAGATAGGCTTAATGAATAATACCGCTCGGGAACTGAGTAGGATACCTCGAGCAGGGTGCAAGATCGAGAGTCAGTCTTGTGCGCGTGGAATGGGATACAAGACACTTTGAGAGTTTGCGCGACGCGTTCTGCGGACATGTCATAAATGTGAACGTCGCGATCTGCTCCAACGGAGACGAGTTTGTGACTGGTGTCCACGACAGGTAGAAGAGAGTAAACGCTGGAGGCGTGTTTTATGGCCAGTTCAACCGCCGAAGCACCAGAAAGGTCATGCGCAATATCCCAGAGATGCACACGATGATCGTGGCCCCCGCTTGCAAATTTCAAGGGAGACATCAACGACGTCATGGCACTTACACCGGGTCTCTTCGCCGTGTTCCAATCGCGGCGCAGCGTGATATGCCGGGGATCCTGCGAAGTAATTATCAGAGAGCGCAACAGAACTACAGGGCTGCGATGTTGACTTGACTATGTCCCAAATTCAGAAAAGTAACCTGATTTTGTTCCCGCGCATGACCGAGGATTATGACAGCTTCTCCCTGGTGGGACAGTATGCATGCATCGTCAATGAATTCTTCAGAGGGTAAAGAGGGCGATCGAAGATTGCGATCCAATTTCAGCATACTCGTCGCACCAACCTTATCGATGATACCATGTGCAGTGACGACGTAGGTAAACCCATGATCATGCAGTATGCGGCGAGGTCTGTCATAAGGGCCGAGCGAAAGGGGCAGATTACCACACGCGGAGGTGAAACCAGGAACAAGTGGGCTGTAATCAGGATACACCTCTGCCTCGTCTCCCAGTACTGCCGAATAGCCGCGAGGATAACTCAAACGAGCCGCACCGACATCGTGTTGACAGAGCCGGTCAGAAGGGAGTCCACTTATTCGGTGATCTTCGATCGAGTGTATGGGAACCGTGTCATTTGCGCGCATGTTCAGCTGGAGTGAGTGCGGATTTGTGTCCCTACTCCGGACGACAGGCATATCGTTGCGTTGACCCACGGCCCGTGCTGGTGTCTGATTAATGCTTGGTCGTGCGTCTGTGCCTACTTCTGGTGATGAAATTCTGGAGCCACTGCTCAAATGTGGAATGGAGATGTCCACACGACCGGATCGGAAGGTCGACCACCGAGCAGAATTCTCTTCCGCAGCTGGACCGGGAGGGTCTAGAGTTAAGTCAATGATCTCTGGTGGGAGTGCTGTATGCACTGCGGCTCGATGTCGAGGAATAGCGTTGGTGTGTACGGTTTGCACTGGGCAAGACTTGATCTCTGTCGTGGATGACTCGACAGGCTTTCGCTCGACAGAGTGACCCGAAGATATGATCGAGGGCTGATTTTCAAGATGCCGAGGGTGGCCTCCGAGTCCAGCTAGCGCCCGTGGAATAGGTCTGATTCGACTGGGTCCGGCACTGCTCTGTATCAAGTTCAACGAGATCTCTGAAATTCAAAGCGACCTGGATCACCTGGGCAGGATCACAGTGGCTGCCTTTGACCAAAGATGGAGTCTGTCGTGTGATGCCGATGCTTTCTGTGTGTATGCGGGTGTCGACATGCGAACCCGTCCCTATGCTGTCTGAGTTACGAATTTAGTAGGTTGTAAGACCTGAGGATTGGAATAACCTGTAGCGTAATTGCTTGCGGACTGGTTGGCCTGCTGAGTGCGACAGGTGAACAGCGCCCTGCTGTTGTAATCCAAATATTTGAACGATACGACAGAAAGGTGACGATCGGTCGATAGATGGTATTTCTGGTCCTCGACCCATCTCTTGCGTGCCCCATAGCTTCCGGGCGCACCTTTGTGGCACTCTGGCGGGAGACGGACCTCTACAAGCTGGTGCCCAAGTGCCCTGTCCGTCCTGCTGCTTGGGAAGCTGAGAAGGGGATCTGACTGCCATCTTGTTTTCTTGTACGGTCTCGAGTTGTACGGAGTGTGCGCTGGACGGGTTGTGCGCACGTGGGGTATGTTTGTGGATCCCTTGCGAGCGAGGCGAACTTCGTTGGGCTGCGTGTCCTCCATGACTTTGTTCGCGATCAAGGGACCTATTTGAGCTTGTTTGACCATCAACACATGCACGACCTCTCCACCAGGTCCAAACGTGGCTCGCCGTCGACACCTTCCCCGCCGTCGTCCATCAAGAGAGCCAAGACCGAACACTACGACACGAAGCTAGACCCACGCCCCCTCCCGCTCACCGCACCCCATGGCGTCGAGCGAATCCCCTTCCCTCCATCCCGCAATGCAAACCGCCTGTCTTCTCAGTGTCTGTCGCAGCTCGTGACCGAACGCATCGACATTCTCCGCGGCCAACGCAGGCATGTGGTGGGCCTACCCGTGGTGCTGTGAGTCTCCCTCGGCTCTCTCTCCGGCGGCGCCCTGATCGATAGCAAAGCAACGATGGCATCGTCCTGAATTGGTACTCCCAGTAACACACTCCGATGCCCCATCCGCTTATTGTTCCGAACAGGGTCCGCCACAAGTCGGGCTCGGTCGATGGCGTGCGGTCGCACAAGGTCGATGACTTCGTCGTCCGTGAAACCGCTTCCTGGTTTGCAGAGCATAACAACGAAAAGCTTCGCCTCCCAGTTGTCTCGACTGCGTGTGTTTCCGGGACTAGTGCTGCAAACGCCATCATCGTCGATTCAGACGAGGACATGGACGGTGTTTCGTCTCCTTCTCGCACTGATACGCCAAGGGAACCACCAATCAATCGTGGTACCTCCTTAAAGCAGCATGTAGTCGGTCACTCGGACTCGGACATAGAGTTGCTTCCTGCGGAAAACAAAGTAGAAGATGACCCCGAGGCCTCATACTACCCACCTGTGCGGGAATTATCTCCAGTGGACGTCTCTGACACAATCCCATCGGGCCAGCCTTCAAGTTGCGTATTACCGAGGGAGGAGGATGCAGCCAGCTTGTCTGGGCATCGCTCCGACGGCACTGACACGTCGATCTCCGATTCCGAGGCTGATGGAACAGACAAAGAAGTGAACGGTGCTGAGAACCTTGATGGCAGTAGAATTTCCGCCCGACACGCGAAACCGCCGTCCCTGCAACCGGTTAGAAAGCTGCTTGCAAGAGGGAAACGGCGAGGTGACCCTGGGCGTGACGTCCCGCCTGAAAGGACAATTGTCGCTCCGGGAGTATCACAGAAGCAGGGAAGAAGAGAATTTCCCGAGGAAGCTCCCGCCATTACGAGCAGCGAGAGCGAGGAGGAATTAGGCTGTCCAGCTTCTGATCCGCAGCTCAAAAGAGTACCTTTACCCAAAACCGATCACGGGCGCGCTCGGCGACTCTTAATGCCAGAGTCTCCTGACCTTCCGCTGGTTGCAGTCACCATGAGAGGTGATTGTCATTTCATAGAGCGAAAGAAGAAGTGAGTGTTGAATCGCCGTGGTCCTCCAACCACTGATCGTGCAACAGGTTTCGTATAAGTGGTTATTCGCTTCCTAATCCTGGAGTCTTTCGACATGTAGGAGATGTTTGCATGGTTGGGGACACCGCCGTTCTCGGGTGTGATAAAGGGACACATCAGATTTCATTCCTCTCTGTCGCGGTATGCATGCGGATTCCTGTCTGTTGAGGTGTCTTAATGGCATAACAAACAGGGAAAGCCGCAAATGATCGATGTCACATGGTCCCCACACAGCAGTAGGCCGCGCGACCAAGATACGCAGAAGAGAGGTGTGAGCCGCCTCGCTGCAATACACGCCGAGGATGGCCACATCAAATTCTTGTCTGGTGGCTACGATGGAACGATTCATGAGTGGACGGCTGGTATCGAAAAACTGAACGAGCCTCGTTCCAGAAAAGTCGTCTCACACGGTGCCTGTATAATGGCGCTGGCATACCGCAATCGTGACCGATCAGTAATGGCGTCCGCGCAGAAGAGACTGCACATAACGGATCTTAACCGTTGCAAGACGATGACTCATCCTTTCTCGAATGACATCCAACAGATACACATGCATCCGCAGGCACCGTATGTCACACTGCTAGAGGTAAGTGATGCCTGGCTGCATGTTAGTGGTGAACAATGCTCAAAAGGGTTCCAAGGTCCGGCATCTGGACCGCCAAATTCAGCTGTATGACAGCCGGAAAGGGGATTTCGACGGTGAACCATGCCTGAGTTTCGGCCACCGTAACACAAATGGCAAATTTTCGGGGAGGCATACGCGAGGTAGTGTTCATCTCGTTCACTTTGCAATGGGAAGCGAAGACGGAGGTGTGCTACTCTGGGACTTTCGAAACAGCAAGGTAGGATCTCTTTTTGGCTGCAACCGGGAAGGAGATACGATGAAAGCTCTGCCCAAAGAAGGCGGTGATCGAGAGGCGTTTCCAACAGGCTGAGAAGGTGGTACACACGGTCTTTGCGGATAGTGACATTGCTACGTTTGGACAGGGCGTCGTCACATTCTTTGAGGACTACTTGGCTCGATAGTGTACGTGGCGCATGCGGCTGTTGAAACGCATATTGAGTCGGATACGTGTGGCACGCCACATTACGTGGCAGGAATTGATCCTTGTTTGGCCTACACAACGCCCGAGTGCCCTTCACCATGTCCAAAGGCCAAGTTCATTTGGTTGTCCGTCCGTTTCCTTGTCCACCGTCCAGTACTCTGAATCTGCCTTCTTCCAGCGTCTCTTGATTGGTGCGGGAAAGGCATCTCCAAGTCCCCCCGTCGGCCCCGCGCTCGGCGCGCGCGGTGTCAAATCCATGGACTTTTGCAAAGAATTCAACGCCAGGACCGCCCACATCGAACCCGGCGTCCCAATCCCCACCATGATCCACGTCCAGCCAGACAGGACGTTCACTTTTGTCACAAAAACGCCTCCGACCACCTACCTCCTCAAGCAAGTCGCCGGCCTGGAAAAAGGTCCCGCGCGTCCCGGACATGAAATAATGGGCACCATCAGTCTCAAACACGTGTACGAAATTGCCAAAATCAAGGCAAGAGATGACCACCTCAAGCATCTCAAGTTGGAGTCGATCGCGAGCACTGTCATTGGCACCGCAAGAACCTTGGGACTGCAGGTCGTGCCGTGACCCGGCCATCCTGTATGATGCTGTTCTGTCAGGTACGCCCTTGCCAGCATCGTGATACATCGGCTTATCGTCCGTCTTATCAAGCCGTCCTCGCAGTCGATTCCCCACCCCCAGCCTTCGCCATCCTCGCCCCATGTGCCTATTTGTAGTTAGACAGTTGTTAGGCCCATCCCACAGCTACTGCAGTACGGATATCCCGTCATTCCCGACATCATGTATTGGGGAACATTAATGAACAAGCGCGTCATCCGCGTTCGAGTGCCCGGTGCAAGGTTAAGTTCATCCACCTCATAATCAAATTCGCATTTCATAATGCGGCGAGTCTCCCGTTCCCGTATACCGAGAGTCAAACATGCGCTGCTTCTGGAATGCATCTGATCTAGCCTGACCGCTACATGTCAAGGTCATGTTCCGCCGTCCAATCGTTTGTTCCATCTTTCTCCTCCGAATGACCTTACCGGAAACCTGCCACGCTGTTGACACGCTTTATTCGTCCAGTTTCACCACACCTTACCCGCACTCCTGCGACACGTTCTTTTCTTCTCGCTCGCCACTGTGTTGCCCATTCCTGCCTTTTCTGGCCGCTTCCCCCACGCGTGCAATTCTCAAGCGCGTGAAGTTCATCATCATCTTGTTTGTTGCCACGATTTGTACGTCTTTGGGTATTCTTATCCGAGATTCTCACCTTGGATGTCCTCCTAAGCTCTCGGTTATCTCTGGGCCACCTTTCTCTTGAATGGCAAGTCTCGTGTCAATTCCAGCGTGCCGCACTACGACGTCAATCCGCGTGTTCCATGGGTAAATCAGCGCTTATGCTCAACGCGTGTTGTTCCTCGATCACGTCGGCCTCGACATGACTGCCGCATCGGACTTTAATCCACCCAAAAGGCTCCAGAAATTTAATGGATCTGGATTCTCGTGATAACACGTTTGTTGCTTCATACTCATCCTTGATCTGTCACAACAATGTCCACGTTGCGATAATTCGTCATACGACGGAAAAAGAAAAAGAAAACAAGACTATTTTGTGAAATGTTATTCAAAACTCGCCCTATAAAGAGTCGATGCTATCCGGCCAGTACTCTGTAGTGTTGGCCCAGTTTACCTCCTCTTCCTCAGAAATCTCAGTCATCCTTCTACTCTTGCGATGGCAGCTGCAGCAAACGATGTTTTGTCCTGGACAAACCAAGATCCCCGCGAAAGCCAACTCTTCAATACGTGGGGTGTTCTCTACCGCTTTTCGGTACGGTGCTCTTCTCGCACCTTCGTGTCGGCGTTCTTGACACCCCGCCGCAGACCGTAGTGAGCAACAGCGGGCAAAGCACCACTACTCTGTGGCGGGCGGTGCGCGCCAACAGGGAGGATCGCGTCGCGAAGCTCGAGTGGGCTTCCAATGGCGGTCTTGGACGAGCAGTGATCGGCAAGGTGAGAGAAGGAAGACAAATGCGTGCACGTTGACTGATCAATATTTTTCTGGCAGAACGCGGTCCCGATGTCCGACCTCGTCCGCCCTGATCCTCGTTACCCGGTATGTTACATCCGCGCAACGCCCCGGATGTGACGCTCATCGTATGACTAGGGCGCACGGATTTTCAACGCGCCCGATGGCCTACAATATCGTTGGCGGCCGTCTTCTGGCTCACCTGAAGTTGTGGTATGTCCCGAGCGCGCTTGCCGCTATCTTGCATCCATTGATGGTCCACATCGCAGCTGGAGGATCCCTCTGGAAATGTTGTCGCATTCTTCCGGCCCACGAGGCCCACCCGGTATCAGATCGGGGATGTGTATGGGGAGCTTCATTTTCTCCGGAACGCGGGTGCGGGAACAATAGTAAGGTTCCTCAAGGAGTGGCGTCACTGTACTCATGTTCCTTGACCTTAGACACACCCGCCCATGATGGACACGGTTACGGTAACAGCCATGCTTTACCGGTTTTGCCAGGCATTCGGTCTCTGACATCGCACTCTCATGCATCCACATTGTAACATACATCGGAGACACGTTCTCATCATACCTATCCATCGTGACTTGTACACATGTATTATAATTGACGTGCAATGCACAGAATTTCACCCGAAACAGCCGGTATTTTTTTCACCCCGTCAGATGATGCTAGCATGGAGACCTCCGGTGTCACAGAACACGGGTTTTACGCCACACGTGGGGAAACACGATGCAAGGCCAAACCTCTGACAAGTCAGAGCGACGACGTTCACACAAGTACGATCAATCGGCTGATAACAAGCTAATAAGGTGATCTTGGGCGCGTGCTCACAGCTTGGCCATCTCCTGTTCACCCGCAGTCACAGCATCGATGATCTCATCGACCTTGCGAAGGACCCATTCTGTGCCTTCGTCACTGGAAAGGTATCTGTCTTCTTCGTTCAGGTTCTCTTCATAACGGGCTTTGAGGAGACCAAAGACGTGACTGGTGAGCTGGGGACCGACTCTTCCTTCGGCTCGAAGGGTAGCAATTCCGACAACCGAGCCCAAAGCCCGAGTGAGATTTCCTTGCTCCAGGTCTCCTCGCGGCAGAGGGGACAGGATCGTGCCGTAGGCCTGTATGATAAACGCTAAATAAGGGGGCAGATTTAGTATTCATCAAACTCGAGGCACGTCATGTAAACGAGGCGATGCGATAGATTGTCACATCAACGGGGGAGAGGGGGGAAAGATAAGACCACGGGGTAAAGATGGAAATGAATACGTACTGATGAAATCGGGATGAAGTGCCCCCAATTTGTCGTACAACTTGACAGCATGAGGTTCGTAGATGGACTTCCACAAGCCCATGCCCCTTTGGACGGTCGCCTCGATGTTCTCTGCGCTGGCTTCCCTGCGTGCGAGAAACGCTAGCGCCTCGTGCTGCTGTGCAATACCGAGATCTCTTCTCACCTGATCGCGTTTTTTCGTAACGCAGCGTATACGTCGTCTTCTAGCGCGTCCTTTAAGCCCGTCAAAGACAGGATCGTCTAAATTGTAGTTCATTTTATCTGCTCCTTTTCTTTTTCTTTTTCGCACAGACTTACGCGAGGTATGCCAACGAAGATGACACTCTTCAATGCGGCCTCGCGCATCATGGCAGCTCTATTCACGGCTTCGGTAAAGCTTCTTCGTGTCTCAGGCAGGGCGGGGTCGTTTCTAGTTATGAAACGATAGAGGTGTCCTACAGACGAGGGTCTGTTAGTGGTAAGGAGTGTGCATGTCTGTCATTTCGGGTTCAATGGGGTATTCGATTAGGGTGGATCGCGTACTCGCCGAGAGGACGAGCCAACCATTCTCTGCGTTCTGTTGCCTGGCCTCGTTCAGCGCGCTCGTAAACACGCGGTGCAGCCGTTCTACAGGAGGACTTGGCCATGCCTCTGGGTTGCGGAGCGTCAAGAGTTGCTTGATCACGGGGCCAAGGTGTTTGACCATTTCCGCAAGATGACGGGTCACTTTAACTTCTTGTGACACAACGAATCTCCGCCCACGAACCTTGAACGTTCAGACACGCGAAATTATCGAAAGACGTCCGTAATGTTCAGTCACATTGTTCAACAAGTTACATGAGTCGGCAACATATGCATCCAGCACAAAACATGGTGCGCGACGAGCGAAGCGCGCATAAATTGCGCGAGTAAAAGTGTAAAAAGGAAAAGGAAAGGAAACCGTCTACGGAATGAAGGGTATCAGAGCTGAATGTTCCACAACCTAGTCAATCCTCATGACTCAAAGTAGTAGTAGCCCAGGGAGGTGGGGTAACCGTCGCTCCCAAGCAAGGCGTTGTCAGTGTTGACACCTTGGAGGTCATACATGGCACCTGAAAACTTGTGAGTTGGTATGAGATGGCTTAGGCAAAGGGATTCACCAAAAGGGAACGCCTTGACCCATGAATTGCTCTCGACAAAGCCAACAACCTGTCCAGCAAAGTCCCAAACTTGATCCATGGTTGCTTGGTCGCCAGTGCCGCTGAAGTTCTTCGGAACAAGTTAGTTGACACGCCAAGTCCTATGATGGGTGAGCAGCTACCTGGTCAGCAAACTCGGTGATCCAAACGTCCATGCCATACGTGTCGTGGAGGTCGTTGGCAAAGGCGATAAGATCCGAGGCGTTGACGGTGTAGGCGTGGAAAGCAATGGCATCGACCTGGGAACAAAGTATAAACAGCGTGATTGGTTGCTGTCACACATGTGACGTACCTTGCAATTCCCAGCACAAATGTCGAAAAAATCCTTGTACCACTGAGTTCCGGTGTCACTGTTGGTACAGGCAGGAGAGATGGTGTAGTAACCCAGGTCGTGGAGAGGATTGATGTATTGCATCCACATGTCGACACCCGCCTGAGCGTCCATGTTGGCCTGGCCGGGCTCGTTGGGCCTGGGGAGCGGGTAAGAACGGGAAACAAGGGACGCGGGCATACGCACTCGTTCATACCGAGAACTTTGCTGGCATAACCTTGGACCACCAACGTCTGGAAGTCGCCGACGTCTTTATAACCCCAGAGCATGGGTATAAACTCTAATCCCTCGGGAATAGGGGAGGGGGCAGACGGGCTCCAGTTGTACATACTAGACGCGGACGTGGTAAAGGAGAATTGAAAAGGAAGGACTAGACATACTATCCGACGGCGGGAAGGGCAAAGTTTGGCAAATACGAAGGATCAGCGCCCCAGGCAAGACCCCATTGCTGTCCGTTGCTGCTTGAACTAGGAGTGGTGGTGGAGGCGGGAGGGGAGGTCGTGGTGGGAGTGGGGGTGGGAGTAGGAGTAGGAGTAGGAGAAGAGGTCGGCCTGGGTATGCAAGAGCTTCCTGAAGAGTCGCGCTTGCGCTTGGCAACGGCGTCGTGACCGTGGAGGTGACGGGCGACCTGCGCACGATCTGCGGCGAGGGCGTTGACGGGGGCGGAGGAAAGAGTGGCGATGGCGACGGAGGCGAGGGCGAGGAGGAGGTTGAGAGTGGGC